>OMLM01007908.1:115269-127562 GCA_900302695.1 Helostoma temminkii
ATTTTCAAATTGTATATATAAATATATACAAAAGGGGACAAGCAATGGAATAAACAGAATCATTTCTTTTTAAGAAATGATTTCGTATTTAATGTTTTATGAGTGGCACGATGAGGGAGTGGTTAGCACTCTCACCTCACAGGTGGACAGACCTGGACTTAAATCCACAGTAGGTTAATTGGTGACTCTTGGTGTGAATGCCAGTGTGAATATTTGTGCGCCTCTGTCTGTCTCCCTGTGATAGACTGGCGACCTGTTCAGGGTGCACTTGGGTGTGCCTGGCTCCAATACACCGGCAGCCCTTAAGATGAAAAGCAGCTAGGATAGGGAAAGTTTTCTGTTCTTTTGGCTTCTGAGTGGTACTTTTATGGGAATTTGGACGGTAAAACAACAAGAAAACTAAGGAAAATACACAAATCCTACAATGAACAGGGGAAACTCTTCACCAGCCTGATTATGTACCCTCAGTCTGCATTCTTTACAAGTAATTTCATACCGTATGTTGCTTCAACTTTAAGGACTATTTTAAACCTCCACAAACCTAAAACTGTTTATTTCTTTGTCTCCATTGAAAGCTGTGTAACCCAGAACAACCAGAAGATGTGTTTTTGTAACCAGTTCCGTATCTTTTCAGGGAGTGCAGCACCTCGGCCCAGCCACAGACTTTTATAAGAAACTTGCTCTGGACTGTTCGGGACAACAGATTGGGGTGGATCTTTTCTTGCTCAGCTCCCAGTACAGTGATCTTGCCTCACTAGGTAAAAACACCACTTTCAACCTCACTGCACATCTCTTTTACCACTGCCAATCTGTCTGTTTATTTCTCATTACTTGAGTTCAGACTGATTGTTTTAGCTGTTTTAGAAATGTGTTAACGTTAAATACTATATCTGTTCTCCCTAAAAACAGAACTTTTCCGCATCAAAAAAGCATTTGCCAAATGACTAAAAACAATGTAAGTGTCATCAGTGCCAGACAGCACATGACGCACACAGATCCAAAATGGCTTAATGAAAAAGAAGCAGCTATAAACTGCTTGAAACACATGTAATGACATCAGCAACTAATAAACAATTAAATGAATCTGCTACTCTTGTGGTCATCAATGTCAGCTGACTGCAATTGTTGCACTCTTAATGGAATTTGCCATCTATGTCCATAGCTATGACCAAATCAGCGTCAGGTGTTATACTGCTGTCTTAAAAGGCAGCACATTTGTACAAATTTGCAGATATATTCAGCTTCAGTAGTTACATAAGTTTTTTTACGCAGATCAGAGAATCAGCCAAAAGTTTTAAATGTTCTTCAAAACTATTTAAAGCCTCTACTATAGCACAATCCTCCTCTCTATTGTTTAACACTATGTTCAGGGTACTTAGACTTATTTTAACAGCTGTGACTCTAAGCTGCTGCAATATTCAGAGGGAACAAGGTACAAGCTTTTCAGAGTTGAGTTTCCTTTGTAAATTACACCAACCATAACATAACGCCAGCCATAACTAAATATACAATTTAACATTAACAATAGCATTTGTGTCTCATTTCTGGCTTCCATAAAGGCCGTGTTTAACTCTTCAATAATAAACTGAATACATTTTTTTTTCTCTTCCCCAGCATGTATATCCAAGTATTCAGCAGGCAGTGTGTTTTACTACCCATCCTTTCATTACATCCACAACCCGACCCAGCTGGAGAAGTTTCAGAAAGATCTTGAGCGCTACCTCACCAGGAAGATTGGCTTTGAGGCGGTCATGAGAATACGATGCACAAAAGGTAATTCACACTGTTGACATGTTTATTTCTTGAGGCTTTTAACACATTAATATCTGATTGGCAGCTTGGTGTCCTAATGGACAGAATGTGTGTTGTGATGTCTGTTGTTTTCACAGCTGAAATAAAACGTTCTTACCTGTTAACAGGGTTGCACTTATATAAAAATACCTCTGTGCATCACCTGAATGTGTGATTTCACATTTGATGTCATTGCTTATGTGCTTTTATACAAAAATCAGTTTTATCTCTGCTCTCTCCCTGCGTTTGTCCAGGTTTGTCCATCCATACGTTCCACGGGAACTTCTTTGTGAGATCCACTGACTTGCTGTCCCTGGCAAATGTGAACCCAGACTCTGCCTTTGCTGTCCAGATGTCAATTGACGACTCTCTGGCAGACTCATCGCTTGCCTGCTTCCAGGCTGCTCTGCTCTATACCTCTAGTAAAGGTACAAAGATTCATGCAAGCACACACACAGACACTTAGATTATGGTGAGGAAATCTGTGAGGGTTAAAAGTAGATTTGTGGCTTATTTTCAGGCTGATGCATGTTTATGTGTTACTGTGAAGCAAACTATGTGAAAAGTTGTCAGTGCTCACTTAGCTTAAATTATTTAGGTACTACATCAAAGTTTGTTAGGTATATGGGGTTGGCTTTTCTAATCATTTCTGTTTCTTTTCTCGCATCAAATCCTAAAGCAAGTTAAAACAAATTCATCCATCTATCCCTGTAGGAAAAAGGCGTATCAGAGTTCACACTCTTTGTCTGCCAGTCGTCAACCAGCTGAGTGATGTGTATGCCGGAGCTGATGTTCAGGCCATCACTTGTCTGCTGGCCAACATGGGTGAGTCTGTAGCACATCAGCTCAACTTGGAAAATATAATGAGAGTTTGACAAACTACTTGAAGTGTTATCATTTACATCTTGCATGCTACTGTTGCAATTTAAGTTACTCAACAGGAAGGGTGAAGTGTTACATTATGACATTTGCCTTCATGACAATCAAGCATCAGTTTATCTGCAAATAAGAAAACAATGTTTTTGAAATGTAATACCCCCACTCCCCTCATCCGATACCACCACAGATACAATCTGATTCTGAGGGAAACACTTAATATTGGATGCTTTTTAAAATTAAAATTAAAATAAACAAGCAGATAAGGAAAATCTTTGTGACAATCGCTTATTTTACCTGTAATTTTATAAAGTGAGCAGTTTGTCCTAAGAGAACTGCAAGAACTTCAGGACATTTTCAGAGTTGTGCTATCATGAAGTACTTTTAGCAAAACTCTTTGTTTAAATCATCTTTTTTCCATATTCCAGCCATCGATCGCTCAATATCATCCAGCTTATCTGATGCTCGAGATGCCCTGGTCAATGCAGTGGTGGATTTGGTGACTGCCTACAAGAGCAACGTGTCAAATCTGCAGCAGTCCGGCCTTGTCCTCCCCACTGCCATGTGTCTCTTCCCTCTTTACATTCTTGCTCTCCTAAAACAGGTATAACATAGGAATCAATACCCACAGATGCACAAACACAGCTGTTACATAAGTTAGCCACAGCCTTTAAACACATACTTGCATGAAGTTGTGTATATACTGTATATGCATTAATCCACCTTCAGAGCAACATTACACATCTTATAATATTCACAGCATTACCATCCCAACTACTTCCCCTAAAACCGTCCTCCACCTAAAAAAAAAACACACAAACGCACTAATAAAGGCAGAGTTTACAGTTACAGACTTTCTACACAGTCATTGACTGTATTCATCCACCCAGGATTTGTCTATTCATACATCTAGGGTGTGATCACATTAAGACATACACTCACGCCCTGTGTGTCATCTTAGACAAATACCCCTGTAGGTCTGGCCATGTTCGTGAGTGCAAACAAAAAGCGTGTGGAGACGAGAATATGCAATTTTGGGTCTTAAAATATCGGATACCCTGGATAATAGAAATGTGAACTCCCTGTCTATTTTTTACAAAATACTGTATAAATTATGACCTTGGTTGGTTTTATTGGTATTGTTTTTTTACATTTTTAATATCATGAATTTTGTTTTTGTCCTCACACTGTTCTAAACCTTTGGGGTTTATGTTATTAGTTTCCTCCATTGCCACTTCTAATATAACCTCAGTTTGCTTTTGCTTTTTTTTGTTGTTTTCATAAATTCCAAACTCACTATAAGAGCATTTAGAGCAGTAAGAATTCTGAACTGGTGTAATACAATCTGCTTATACCGTTTCTCAATATATTGCACCCTCAGTATAATGCACGTTTGTATCACAGTTTATCGATGAAAGTTGCAGCATTTTCTTTGAAAACATTGGAGATTCAGACAGCAAATTAGCATATGATGCATGGTTCTCTCTGGTAAATTTCAAACCCTGAAAAAACAAAAAAGTAAACAAAGTTTTACAATCTATACAAGTTGCAGTTCCTGCTTATCCATAGACTTTGGAATTAATAAATATTAAAAAAAAACTCATCTGTTTTCAGAAAGCGTTGCGGACAGGCACTAGCACACGTCTGGACGAGCGGCTTTTTGCCATGTGTGAGTTTAAGACGCAGCCGCTGCAGCAGCTGATGCGAATGGTTCATCCTGACCTGTACAGGCTGGACAACATGTCGGACCAGGTGGGACAACACTGAGCTAAATGATACATGAATGAAGATTAATGACAATGAAGTTTGAGAGAAGTCAACTAAAAGTGTAGGGGTTTCATCACCTCAACCACAACAGTTATGAGTTTTGAGTTATTTTACCTAATTAAAAATAATTATTTTGTAAAACTATGGTAGTACTACTAGCAAAATGTACAAAATATGAAAACTATCTGTGATGCAAAATGGTACTCACTGTAGTATTTATTGATGCATTTGTGTGTAATTATAATATTTAGTTTTTAATTGAAGTGATTCTGCTATGGAACTTTAAGTGTGTGTCCTCCAGCAGTTCATCTCACTGACTGTGTGTGTTTGGGCTGCAGGGGGCTCTACATCTGAATGACATCGTGGTTCCACAACCTCATCTGCTCCACCTGTCTGCTGAGAGGCTGAGCAGAGATGGAGCCTTCCTCATGGACTGTGGCAACGTAAGCTCTCAGAATTATATAATCATAATCTACTCTATTTCTTCACGTTGGTGTGTGTCACCTTTTTTGTCACATATTTACCTTGTTTACCTTAACACGTAGATTATTTACAGAACAATAGATTGATTTCAAGTAAATAAAATGATTTTTTGTCTATTAAAAAGAAATTATTGCCATTTATTGAGTAATTATGGGCTACAACATAGCAAAAGCAGTATTACCTGACCAGTTTTAGTTGACTCAATATGTGTTTTCGGGGAAACTGAGCTGAGTCAAACATTTTTATCAAGAAACAGTTTTATATAAACACACTGAATATCAGTGCAAAATTAGTAAGTAGTAAGTATATAATAGTAAGTAATTACATTTTTGAAATACCACTATGTGTCTTTGTCGTGATCACAGCTAAACCTAAAACTCATTAGAAATTAGAACAAATGTAGTAAAAGTATTGCCTCACTTTCTTAAAAGCTTTGGGAACCTGTATTCTTTGTCAGCTTTATTAAATAATTACTTCCAGAGTCATTTTGCTGTTGCATGTAAAATTGTATGTAAATGTAAAATGTTAAATTAGGCACATCCCAGATTTCTAAATGAGAGGATTTAATGATTTTCTTTGTCTTGTGCATCAGTAACAGGCATGCAAATTGTCACCTTTTGGCTAAGTTTGAGGTTTTTGTGTCCAAATAGGTCACCTATAAGAATCATGTAAATCTGCCAAAAAAATTAGGTGATGGGGAGAGGAGAGTTCTACTTCTCCTCTAAATCAAGTTTAGAATCCGTATTTAAATCAGGTAGATTTTTTTAAATTTAGGTTTAAGTCAGTAGGTTGTAAATGTTTTCATGTATAAATACATGTTTGATTTGTTGGTCTTCTCCTGCTAAATAACATATACATTTATTTTTTACTGCTGAGCAGCTTTATCACAAACATTTCACTGAGGATGAGTTACGTTAAAAAAAAAATTTTTTTGTCAGGGTGTAGCTTCAGGTTGTGGACATGGATATGTGGAATTTTAGTTGCTGTCATGGGAACAGTGAACACGATGAGTGAAAGAACATTTAAAGATGTTTTAAAGCTTAAAGCGTTAAATGTTAATAATGTAAATTAGACAGCAGCAGCCCTAGTTCATTTATCAGAGTTCAAATCTGTTGATACTACTTGATGGCTTTATACTTTAAAACTAAATATTCAGCAGTCTTGTGTTTATCCCTCTGCAGGTGTTTTACCTCTGGATTGGCAAATGCTGTAATGAGATGTTCATCCGAGATGTGCTGGGCTGCCCCAACTACGCCTCAATACCACCCAATATGGTCAGTAAAACAATCTCAGATTAAATCTCACAAAACTGAATAGAAGTAAATTTTCATACCTTATTTGTAAACTAAATAAAAGCTGTTGTACAGTGACAGGAAACTGTGACATTGCTGTTTGAGATGATCTAGTTTTCTGTATAAATTGGTCATGAAATGTGATCTGACATTCACCACAAAGTCACAAATATAAACAAACACAGAATTTGATAAAACACAAACAGTCATGATCTTTCATGTCTTTATTGAACACACCCTTTAAACATACAAAGTGATGGTAGAAAACGTAATTAAAATAGTGAACCAACTTAACTGGCTGAACCACAACCATGTTTAGGAGCAGATTGAAACTACTGTTCGTTACAAACCTGCTATAGTTCAGCCATATTCTGATAACTGTTGGGTTGAAGTCTGGGCTCTGACTGCACAACCAAAGCCTTTCTGTAGTAGATTCTCTGCAGAATCATTACTGGGTTGAAAACATCATCCCAGATGTTGATAACATTATCCCAGAGGAGATGTCTGGTGGATCCTGCCTTAGAGCTTTAGACAGTTTGCCATCATGGCACTGAAAATGAATTCCCACTTTATCAACTTATACTATGGGATAATGTCAAGGACTGTCTGCAAGCTGAAGCTTAGTAGAAGCTGATTGATGCAGAAGGATAATAACCCTAAACATGAAAGTAAGTTTTTCCACCATCACATCCCATTTTATAACTTATGTTTGCAGAAAACCAGGAAATTGCAAAGGGTTACTTACATTATTATCGTCATTGTAAATAAAGTAAATTCAGGTTTCATTCACATCCAACATATCAAGAAATGACAGAATAGAAACGTTGAGGGAAGTGGCAGAGTTGTTTTTCGTTTTGACACAAAAATCACCACCCACTAACTGTTTGAATAATGCAATGCAGCATTGTGCATGTTTCCCCACAGTTTGTTTCACAATAAAGAAGAACTGCATTTCTGTTGGCAGTGTTAAAAAAATAACTCATGCAGCAAAACAGATTTGCTGGTGTAGCCTTTCTGCTTTTTAATGCACCACACAACTAACTAGAAAGCTCCATCATTACCACACAGTGTGGGTGTGATGGCACCACCCAGAACAAACAGCAACCATCAGCACTTGTTTATGCTACTTATTGTATTTTTCTGGAAAGGGGTCAGTGCATCCCAGAGCCACCTACAAACCCCACATCTCACAGCAGAGGCAAATTTGTGTTAACCACACTGTGTAGCTGGGATGACTGTGTAAATCAACATCATGTTTCCTATCTGATGCAATCAGCAGAAAACACAATGTTGTTGATGTTTCAGTTCTCCTCTCTTTCTCTCCTTGAAACCCAGAGTCACATTCCTGAGCTGGAGACTCCTCTGTCTAAGAGAGTGCGAGCGTTTCTCGACTGGCTGCAGGACAACAGAGCTTTCAGCTCCATGATACACGTTGTCAAGTAAGCACTGATGCACATCTGGATTAACATCTGAGTTTAAGTAGCACTCACTCAGTGTCCATGACTCTACAGAACTTCTAACAACAAAGTGCTGGATTTCAGAAAGTGTGAGAGTCATAAAGCAGGTTGCCATGCAAAAGTGATGCAAATTAGAATAAAATTTAAGAAAGAAAATGCAAATCTGTGTGTATTTGCATCCACTGTGGTTGTCTTCGAAGATTCTCGGTCATCTAGGAGAGGTTATCTGGAACTGGAATGCAAATATGAGTTTGTTTTTTGAGATTAACAGCTGGTGACACTGATAGAACATGTTCATTCAAAAGGATGCTCCAGGGACGGACAGTTCACTGTGAATGGTTTGCATAAGCGGTGCCCTACACTGCAGGGGAAAGCTGAGAAGATGGTAAATTATATTCTTAATTCCAGCTAAAACTGAAGCATAGAGTCAGGAGGAAAAAAACAAAACCAACAACTTGTTGTGTCTGGTGACAAAAGCAGCAAAAAGCAAATGTCATGAGAAGATGGGTACAATGTGGTCATAGAGGGATGGACATGGTCAGCAACAATGCTCAGTTGCTACCAAGGAGCCCAAAGTGTACCAAGAACAAACCCCCCACACAACCGCCACACGTTAACCAAATTCTGACCCTGCAATCTGTTGCAGCAGAAATTAAAATTGTCTTGACCATGTGTCTAAATGCATTCGGCTGCTTTCATTTGATTGGCTGATTATAAATTTGCATTATCAAGCAGTTGAACAGGTGTACCCAATAAAGTGACAGGTGAGGTTACCAGCATGAAACTAGTATGAAAGTATGAAGTAAATAACAAGTAGTTGTCACAAGACACATAATTGCTTTCACTTGGCAGGGAACAGAAACTGGGTGTGACCAGTTTCATGTTTTCTAGAAGAGATCGGCCTGAGGTTGACAGAAAAATATTCCGTTGCACTCGCGTAGTAAACAATGAGGTCACTGATTGACAGCGGTGAAGTTTTCCCCTAGGAATGCATTGTTTCTATTTCCTCTTTCTCCTATAGCACAGCATTGTTACTCAACCACATGTTTGCACCATAATGTTGTTAGGGAGAAGGGCTGATGTCAGTAAAAATTACTGACTGGTAGCTGAAAGAATGTTTGCTTCATTTCGGACAGACAAGCGTGTGATAAGGTGGATGATGAGGTACAGGACTTGATCTAAAAGGTTTTGTAAAAATCGCAATTATCATCTTGCTTTTAATGTTGCAGTATATCGCTATATATTGAATTGTAATCCCTGTATGGTGATATGTATCGTATTGCCAGTTTCTTATTAATACACAGCCCTAGTACACGTCAATGCTTCCTGGCTCTGTCCATTGGTGGTGTTGTGTCAACTCGGCCACCATGTTAGATGAGGGAATGTGCGCTTTCTAATGCACGTATGTGAATGCAGGCAGGGGTTAATCCATAAAACTATAATAACTTGCTGAATTTCCAGACGATTTCCCAGCAGTTGATTCTGTTAGGAATGCCAGAAAATAATTCATGATACAGGTTAGGTGGTTAAATTAAAAATGCTAATATTTTTATATCAAAATGCAAATCTTTTGTAGATTGTGACACTAATATTGCCTGCTGAATCTATACTATTTAAGATTAACTTCTCCCTTTGTATTTATTATTTCAGTAATTGTATTATTCTGTTACTCTATTATTCAGCTTAGTTCAGTGTTGTCTTTTGGGAGGTTATAAATACAAGCACATCACATGCATTCTGTAGTGTTTTGCTAATGTTTCAATTCAGACATTAAAATCCAGTCCTGATATCTTGTGTGGGTCTGGGCTACCTAGCCAGCTTCTCTCAGATTGAAGAAGCTGCTTATGTGGATAGTGAAATGTTTCAGAATAATTAGACGGTGCTCTCTAACATTTGTCTTGTGTTTTTTTTCCTTCTCCTACAGGGATGATGCTTCAGCTAAAGCCACTTTCTTCCAGCACCTGGTGGAAGATCGATCTGAGTCAGCTTCGTCATACTATGAATTCCTGCAGCACATTCAGAAGCAAATAACCAAGTAGGATCTCAATAATACCAAGAGAAACTGTGACCAGTGTGAGGAAGGCTTACGGCCTCGTAGAGTGAAAACTAGTGTTAGCCAATGATGGACACTCATCGCTCCCTCTGACCAGTGTTAGTGAGGTGGGTTACCTTCCCTTTCTCCTAAACAGTCTTGTTGGTCAGCTGTGGTTTGGCCATCACTTGGTGCAGAGAATATAGCTGTAGAAAAAAAATGAATTGCGGGACTGAGTGAAGGAACAGCATTTTGTTACATGTCAAAGCGAATTATCAAAAACGCTCCTCCAGCGTCTCCACGCTGCCTCATAACCACTGTCAAACCCCGTTTAGTCTCATCAAACCCCATTGTTTATGAGAAAAGAAGGGGAAAGAAAGTCAAGCCACGAAGATGCCACTTCTAGATGTTTTTAGTTAAATTTGTTTTTGTGAGCCTCACATGTAGCTAGTGCTGTTTTTATTTTGTAATTTATTTTAGTCTTCTCTTCTCAATTTTAAGTTTCTAAATTTTTGAGTACACTGGAAACAGAAACAAGCATTCCATCTGTTGTTGTTTGTTTTTTTTGGCATGTGCTCTGAAATACAAAATGCATGTCATATTTTGTTTGCTGCTAGTCCAAGGATAGAAGACGACTGTCTCGCAACACAATTGTTGTCGGACAGTGAAAAGCTTTCTGTCGGCTCCTTATTAACTGCTCCTCTGTCCCGATTTTTCAACATCAGACATCCAAAACATTTCCCACAGTCATCGTCGTCTTTTTTGTTTTATTTTTCCCCAGCTGCCAACTCAAGTTGCTATCCACTTTGTAACTACTGAAAGAATCTTTTATGTGTGATAATTTATGAACCAGCTTATTAAATAAAAAAGAACAAAAACAGAACTTGTGCTCGTTTCATGTGATGGTGACATTGATTAACAGATACTTGTGTTTTTTTCTGTAGTGTTTACATAAAAAACCTCTTCCAACTTTCTACCACTGACACGTCCACATATTCTGTCACATGTATTTAATCTTACAGAGGTTACTTACAGTGATCAGGCATAACATTATGACCACCTTCCTAATATTGTGTTAGTTCTCCTTTTACTGCCGAAACAGCCCTGACCCGTCGAGGCATGGACACTAGACCTCTGAAGGTGTTCTGTGATGTATATCACCAAGATGTTAGCAGCAGATCCTTTAAGTCCTGTAAGTTGTGAAGCAGGTCCTCCATGGATTGTGCTTGTTTGTTCAGCACATCCCACATATTGATTGGATTGAGATCTCGGTTCATCACTGTTCCTTTCTCAGACAGCGTTTGATAGATACTGACAACTGCAGACTGGGAACGTCCCAGGACAGCTACAGTTTTGGAGATGCTCTGACCCAGTTGTCTCCCTATCACAGTTTGGGCCGTCTCAAACTCACTCAAAACTTTACGCTTTCCCATTCTGCATGCTTGTAACACATCAGCTTTGAGGACAAAGTGTTTGCTCCCCACCCACTAACTGGTGCCATGATGAAGAGATAATTAGTGTTATTCACTTCACTTGTCAGTGGCTTGATCGTGTACACAGTATTATAACTTAGGCATTTAAAGTGGTCATATGCTGAATACAGGGATTATATTTTATTCTGGGGCTTCACTGAAACAAGATTATACGAGTTAAAACTGTACAAATATATGTTACAATGCCTGTTTATGACAGCGCCTCTGGCCTTGACACTAAAAAGACTTAGTGGAACTGCTATATTTTTAAGGCCTACCTTCTTATTCTGCTTGATAGTACAACTTGTGTATGTCTTTCTATGGGCAAAACAATGTTCATCTGGAACAACACTGGCCTTCAGCAACAGCTTAGCCAAAAACCCTACTGTATATTGCAGAAGGTTGTGATGCACTTGTCTATGAAGTGCCATGAACAGATAAAAGAGTTGCTGGTCCACCTACCATGCTGTTATTCAGGTGCAGATTGCATTGATTTAATTTAAAAGCAAGACAAACGCCCAGTGAAACTGCTGTTAAAGTATTTTCTGTTATATGTTTAAAAAGGCTTAAATTTAATTTAATGGGTGTCTTTTAAACTACAATTAAATTATACGTATAAATATTTTTTGTTAAATGCTGCTAAAAACCAACCAAATGTGACCACTTTCATGCCAAGTTAATTTTGAATGAAGTGGAGAAATTCTTTTTCAAAACTTTCTGTTTTGTGTATGTATTTTTTTTTTACTTCTCAACAGCAGGAAATGAGCAAATTCATTGTCTAGTAGTTTCCAGGCTTCCAGATGCACAGAGGGACCCCTGTGTTAGAGTCAAGATTGTTCTCTGTAATTGAGTTGTTCTCCCTCAGAAGGGACTATAAAATACTTTGAAGGTAATCGTCTGTAGTAAACACACAAACGGCTAGTGAACTGTTCTGTGCTCCATTTGCAAACAGGTCTGGCTCCCATATGGTCTAACTGCTGCTGTTCTCATGGAAAACTGCACCCTGGACCTCAAATATGCTTGTGCTTTCAGTGCCAGCCAGGGAAAAGGCAAAACGCTGCATGAAGAAATCTCACTTTCTCAGTTTTCATTTTTGAAAAACATCATTCAGTATATAATATGG
>OMLM01007908.1:128001-138479 GCA_900302695.1 Helostoma temminkii
CTGACTCTTTTTGATTTATTTGTGATCATTATGTCACAATTTCTCCATCTGTCTGCATATTTTACCTTGAGCACCATTTGTGCTGCAGTAATTCTTACACTACTAATCAAAATCAAAAGTAACATGAAGCTAAATACATTTATTATTTGTTTATTTATAAATAAATAAAGTTATAACCCTAACTGGATGTGTATTCAGTTCTGTTAATATGCTAATATTTAACGTTTCACATCATGTGGTTGGTAGAAATTGCAGGGATTCCTGTGTTTGATTACCAAGTGAAGGGTTAATCTGAAGACGTATATATAAAAATATATCTTCAGACTTGTCCAGTCTTAATTATGACTTTCTTTCTATAGATTTTGTTTATTCTCAGCAGCTGCCTTTGTCTGCATAGCCAAGTCACACATACATTTCCAGTCCTGTGAAAAAATATTCCCTCTGTGGAGTGCCACAGCCTTAGAAATAGCTTTGTACCCCTTCCTATACTGAATAGTACACTTTGGTACTTCCAGCCAGCGCAGTCACAGTGTGAATACCTGATTGTTGGCTTGATAAAGTTACAGAAATGTTCAACATTTAAGTGGATCAGGTATTGGGCAGATATGACTGATCCAAAACTAATTGAACGACTCCTTTGTCATTGTGGGCATTGTGTAAACAGTTTGTGGAAAACATTACTCATGAGACATACAGATTTAGAATTTGATAAGATTGGTAGTCTGAATTAGGTAACTTGCAGCTGTATCAAAAGAAAACTGGCATGTTTGCCCAGACTAGAGAAAGAAACAAGCCAAATATATCTGTCTGAACCCAACGCTGGTGCATTTGAGTTTGTGCTGTTTTTCCAGTATGGCTTCAGAGATGTAGTGATGATGAAAATGAAACAAAATTGGTTCATCTTTGCCAAATGTAAGAAATCCCCTCTTACACAAGAACATGACTGAAAAGCTTGAAAATCTGAAAGCTTGATGTCTATGACCATAGCTGTCACCAGTGTGGAGGCATAAACAGGTGGATCGGTTCTGGATCAATTTGAACCATTTTATGTCTTTGTTCAATAAATATGCCGTGTTAGTGAAAAAGAAATAAATGTGAGCCTTGATCTTCAGATAGGCACGTTTACTATGGTAAGGTGTTTTCTGTACTTGTTAAGTAAATGATCTGTGAAGGCAGAGCAGAAGCATGGGAAAACAATAGCACATTGAAGTAACCTCACTTTCTGTTCTGGCATGAAATGTAAATTAATTAGTGTTTCCAAGGGAAACGATTAACAACTTAGCTCCAGACTTAATTTTTTTATTAAGTATATAAACAGTCACAATGTGAAAGTGTTGATAAACGGGAAGTCCAGAACTCAATTTTGCTGTTTCAATCTATAAGTAACAACAAGAGTCAATGCATCTGTCACAGCAAATCTGTATGTATGGTTTATTCGTGTTACAGAAAAGTACAGCATTTGGGTGGAGGTGTATTTGTGGCTGAATTGAGTTTCCCCTCCCTCTGCCTTCCCCTCCACATCTTCCTTTTTCCCTCTCTGGCATCAAAACGAGTTGTTAGACACATACGCAGCTCTGGTGTTGTGCACTCAGGGATTATCTGCCTGTGATATGCCGCTCCGCCGTCTGTAGGAGGTTCTCTGGAAGTGTAGTCTTGGCTTTACTCAAAGGCAGTTTCTATGTTCATCCTGTAAGCAAACAATGGCTTATTGTTGCTCCGGATATACTCGAGATAGTCGTAGGCAGAAGTCAAAATACAGGGGGGAAAAATCTTTTTGTAGTCTGCAAGGGAAAATATTTGAGTCTGAGGCCAGATCGAGACCTCAAAGTGCCTTGTTTTTAAGCTTGTGGTTAAATCAAGAGTAAGATGCAGAAATGTGGTTAAGTCAAATGTGGTTGCGTGTTTTGTCTTCTAGAAGCAAATCCATATCCCCTTTCAGGAGCTGTATATGTTCCATTACTCCTGGTTCCAAGAGCACAAACCAAAGCCTATTTAGTAACACCTGATGGTGGCGGCATCATTTTAGCTCTCTTACAATCTATTTATCACCACACTGCTTTGTGACGAACAAACACTGTTGTTTGTTCAGCTTTCGTGCAGCTTGACACAACAACACGCCGCCCCTTTGTCCCAGCTAACCGCCCCTCTGCCTCCTGATCAAGCTTTTCAGCTGTCAGGAGGAAGAAAAGGAGAGTCCAGCTGAGTTTATTTTGATGAGCATTCCTCCTCAGATGGGCCCAAGTCCTCAACTTGAACCACATGCAGAACGACTTCAGAGGGAATGAATGCCATGGCGCCATTGGTGGAGGCCTCAAAACACAGAACAGACCTCATTAGAGCATGTGGGATTGTCTGTAAAAAAAAAAAAAAAAAAAAAAAAAGTGTTTGCCTCTCATCCAGTGGAACTCTGCTAAGCTTCCACATCCTCCAGATCCCACGTTAATGGTCTTAATGGAATTTATGCTCGTGCTCCAGTTTAAAAATGATGTTCTTTCTGGTTACAGTCTCCGGTTTGAGTGAATTTAAGGGTTTCAATCGTGTGTGAGAAACAACTGATGTTTATGATTATGATTTTTGTTTTGGCCACACTGAAAATCCAGACCATTGATAAATATCACTTGTTTTTCACTTTTAAGTGAATAAACTATAACACTGCATCACAATAAACTGGCTGCCTACTAGGGTTTTTAAGATTTTAGTATGCTCCTATGTGTCTGACAGCCATGGCCAGAGCCGTTATGTGTGTGTGTTGTTTGTCCATTCATACTGTACGTCTCATTCCTGTGAACACATTATCTCAGGAACATCTCAATAGAATTACTTCAGATTTGGCACAAACGCCCCCTGGACCGTAGGATTAACTGAATAGATTTTGGTGGTCAAAGATCAAGGTCACGTCCGTTCCATTCTTGCGATTATATAATATCTCAGGAACACCTTGAAGGATTTCCTTCAAATCTAGTACAAATATACTCAATGGTAATGATAATAAAGTCTGGGGAAACTTACATATAAACTGCAACTTGATTAGATGGCAGAGGCATACAGCTGCAAGGTGGGAATTCTGTATTTCTGTGGTGATCGTTTTTTAACAACGATCAGTTCTTAGTACGGACAGAGGGGTGAAAATGTTTTTTTTTTCAACTTGCTTAATGTGGATATAATATTAAAATATCCATCATAATTAACTGTATGTCTATTAAAACCTATCATTTTTAGTCTCTCGATGCCTTTCCAAAACTGAAATAACTAAAGCTGTTTCAATGTGATGTTTTTGTTTTTTCATAATATTCTCAAATTAAAGCTTGTGTAAAAAGTTTCAAATAACAAATGTATCGAATTTTATAGCAGCATCAGTTGGCAAATTGCCTACTTGTTTTTGAAGTTTAGCTGATTGAGAAAAGGACTTTGACAGCTCCTTTAAAGCTCCATTAAAAGGTGTTGTTTCTTCAGCCTGTTGCTGTGCACTGTTGTACTTGGCCTGCAGTGCCGGTTGGGTTTCAGACTCAGCCCTTTCCTCTGACAAGTGTGTTACCTACTGAGGGCCTCCGGTGTTTGACGTATAGATCCACCCAATTATGTAAGAGATCCTTTCTTTACGCTGCTTAAAGTAGAGGTCTGCAAAACCTACTGCTTCCTTCATATTGATCTGTTTCCCAAAGTGACTCAAGAAGTTGTTTCCTGCTGTCAAGTCTTTGCCCCCCTCTGTCTGTTTAAGAGTCTTAGGCACTTCCTCCATGTAGGCCTGGTCGAGTAAAGAGGGACAAATGGAAAATATCCTGATAGGAATCTCTCTGTCGCCATCCATATTCCCACAGTATAAACCCTCAAGTTCCCTTTTAAGTAAGGAAAACAACATAAATCTATTCACACACAAGTAAACCTGTTTGGGTTTGAAAACAGATCGCATTTGTGAACAAATGCTCAATTCAAAACACAGAACTGAACCTAGCTATAAGTCCCTAATTGGGTCTTTAACGACATCACTTGGACATCTGGAGGAGATGAATTGCTGCTCCTGTGCGGTTGAAGGGAGTCAGTTAAGGGAGTTCAGGCATATAAGATATAAGATAACAGTTTCCCATGTGCATTTCTAAAGCCACATGTATAGTAGAGACTCAGTGAAAAACACAGCACATGGAGACTGTACTCAGCATTCATGGGTGAGACTGTTTTGTATTACCGCCTTAAATTTGATCCTGCACAGATTTTCCACACTACGACCACGCTGACTGTGCACACAGCAGACAAGTGAAGTTGACATTTGTTTTGTGCACCGTATGTACATGTGTGTTTTTCATCATTCACCCTATTCTTTTCTTTTTTCAGTTTTTCAATAATAACAATAACAAAGAAACAAAAGGCTCTTCTTTGGCCTTTGCAGACTGTTGGCTGAACTTTTGCAGCAGTGTAATGCAACTCAGATTAACACAGAGTAACTTTTAAAAGACATTTTTTAATTATGCCATTTGCTTGTGACTCTTCGGCTCACTGTGCACTCACAGTTGTGGTACAACATGATAACCATCAATCATAGAGTTGGTGATCTGATTCTTGGCTCCTCCTGCCCTGGGCAAACAAAGAATCCAAAATGTTTTTGGATGTGGTCAAAATATTAATATGGTAGTGCACCCTATTACTGTTTCCTTACTGAACACAACTTGTTCTGTCATTGGTCACTATATCATTGTGATGTTGACTAGCTTATAACTCACTATCTCTCTAATACTAATTAACTGAAAGCTAAAAGCTCTCACTTCAGGCAGCAGCTCTGTTTCCGCCCCACATGGCTCAGTGTGAATTTGACTCTTCATTCCCAGATGTTTTTGTTTGACGAGGGAGTGGGTTAGTGGAAGCTGACATGGGCCGACCATGAACCTCAGCCAATAATGAACTCCCTCTTCCAGGCGTCAGTCCTGACTCACAGTTGCTCTATAATGAAAACAGGCCTCTGTGAATTATGGAGGTTAAAAAGTGAGACTGGGGAGACTGCTGCAGATTTGTTTTCCCTGTTTCCCACAGGAGCCAGCGATTTATTAATAGTAACCTACTGTACATATCTGATTCTTCATGGATTTATTGTCTCCTGTGGAAGATGAGGCTCCTTTTCTGAACAGAATCCCTCTGTTTGTCTTGGATTTTCTTCCTGTTTCCTTTTCTTCACAGCGGTTAGGTCACTGCTTAAACATCCTCTTGGCTTTTGTGGCCTAATTTTTATGACAAGGAGAGCAATGTATTTATGAAACTGTGATGTTACACAGCCCCATTTAAGAGATCTTCAGAATGACTGGTCAAGACAATAGAAAAAACAAACCATTTCTGCAATTGAAGAAGGTAGATTCCTCTGAATAGAAATTTTCCAATACAGAAATACTGAATGACTGAATATTAGCAGTATCACTGTAGATTTAGTTTTGTGCCTGTCACTGTCTTTAAAAAAATGCCTAAAATTTTCATCAAATATATAATGAAATAAGGCTTAGTTTACTATTAAAAAATGTATATTACTTGATATTCATAACAGTCTCAGTGCAATAAATCCACAATGTCTGCCACCCAGGGGTTTGAGACCTGAACTAAATTTCAATAGAATCTGACCTGCACAACAAGTGACACATCATTATTAGTTTGTAGATTTTTATTAATTATGACACAGTGGAAAGGCACCTCTGTTCAAAGAAAACAGACTACTGCTGAAGATGTGCAGTCACAGGATAGAATAGAAGAAGCATCAGACCAATGTGCATAACTTACAATGAAACAGCTGATTTATTGACTTGGCTAACACAAAATATGTTCTGTGTACACAGAATATGACTTGCCTCATTCATCCTTCAAGACCATAGCACTATGGATATTTTCTAAGTGGATCAAAATTACAAACGTGGAACATTACTAGAGGATATTATGGACAGATATGACTCTGCAAAAATGTGCAAAAATACTGGTACTTATCGTTTGCATATCAAAGTACAGTTCGGTCCAGATTATGGGTCTATGGTTCTGATCAAGTGAGATTTTGTAACATATTGACACTGAAGCCTTCATACTGAAACAGTCTTTTTTGTTTTAGCTATTTGTATCATTAGTTGAGCTCTCTTTTTTCACTGTATTATAAATATGAAGCTGCAGACAACAGCTGGTTATCTTATCTTAGCATAAAGACTGGAAACAGGTGGAAACAGTGTGGCTTTGTCCAACACATCATATCTTGTTTGAGTAGTCATACGCACAGCTAACCAGCTGTTAGAAGTAGTCATAGTTATCGTGCAGACATGAGCACAGTTTTCATTTAACAGGAAAGCTAATTTTTCAGTGTACGATTTGCTGGTTATCAGTTTTATTTGATTGTACATTGAATAGCTTTTTGTTTGGTCTTAACATTTGGGTCTAGGAAGTCGTGATGGTCATGTACTTGTTGCTCGCTTATACTAAATGGTGCTGTGTGTCCTTAAATGGAATCCAGTTAAATGTACTCAGGTTCTCATATAAAATACCTCATCAGATAATACCTCCAGAAACTGTGTGTCAGGTCTGAAAACGGGTAAATTGTACATTGGTCACTTTATCATGACATCAGCTTCTGACTCAGCAGGAATGATAATAATGATGACATACTTCTGTTTCTCCATAATTGGAGAAACAGCTGTAAATCTGACTGAGCATCTGTGTATGAGTCATTCTGATGGTGAGATATCACAACAGCCTGTGTGATGAGCTTTTGTGTCAGGACTTTGACACTTGTAATTATTTGTAATAAGCCACTTCACTTACAGACTCAGAAGGGGATGATCCAATGCCTCACATCAACAATGCCGCATGGGATCATCATGATTCAGACTTTCTCATGAGTACGACTGCCTGAGGGCTGTCTCTTTAGAGCGTGAATGACATTAAAGCAATATCACGACAATGACTCGTCTTTATTTTGGTCTTAAAGTTCAAAAACAACAATGAAATTAAATATAATAAATAAATAAACAACAAACATCTACAAACCACCTGACTAAATTAACTAAGTACAGATTGGGTATGTTCAGTAGCAACGTTCAAATGACAAAACTTTACAGTATAATGTGTAAATCTTCACTAAAGTCAACAGAAAAACTCAGGGCAAAATGATTACATGGAAAGCAAGAGTCAAGGAAAACGTATGAAAGTACCTATAATATGAATATGTAATATATACAGTAATAATAAACACAACCCTACCTCATATACAATGCACCCAAAGGTGTTGCATGCAAATAAACTCTATGTGCAGCAGAAAGAATGGGTGAAAAATGATCAAACTACATAAAACATACAGATGAGTTAGAATTCGAAAGATCATACGAACAGAGCAAAGTCAGACTATAAACTTTATCTGTTCCCGTGGCGATGAGTGAAGACTGAGCTGTTCTAAATACAGTACTGAGCATGTCTTATCTTATCTGGACAAGTCTGTGAGGGCGACTGGGGATACTGTCAGCAAGAAGAAGACAGAAAGTGCTAGAACATGGATTAGACACACGCATCTATGTTCAGAAAGAGCTGGAGGAAAAAAAACAGGCTTAATAAAATCTATTTGGACAGTCACTTGAGAATTTACTCTGTTTTCATCCTCTGTCTCTCATCCATTATGGATCATATTATAAAATTTAGACCAAGTGAAATGTTTATTCTGTCATTGGTAAAATGAGATAAAATGTTTGTTTGTTTGCTTCTAATGGCATGTTTAGTTGTTTTTGTGTATTTGTACTCCATGTGTTTTGTCTTTCTTCAGCGTGTTTCTATATTTGGTTGTGTTTTCTCTGCAGCTGAGAGCTTAATACACTGCTAAAGAGAAAAAAACAAGTTGAAAAATAAATTTTAATCTGAATTAGATCTTTACTTTAGATCTTAGATTTAGATCTTTAATGGAATAGACAACCTTAGCTATTAAAAATTAGATGCAGATTGTTGTCTGTTGTCATATGACAAATAAACGTATCTTATCTTATCTTATCTTATCATAACAGGTTTTCTGAGCTGACTTGAGCTTCAATTCAAAGTTTTTTAGTAGAGAAAAGTCTATAATCTGCTGAATTCTACATTTTATTACTATGCTTATTCTCATTAGATTTTTAATGAAGTTAAGATGTTTAGAGAGGCGTCATGCCTCATCTTCTTCAGAATGTATGCTTATTATGACTTTGATTGGGCTAAATTAATTTAAACTGTATATTTTCCAAACTTAATTTACCCCATGAGCTGTAGTCTGGTTGAGTTGGTATCGGCGAGTGCTTCATGATTTTAACTGTAATACACATGACACGATAAATAGAAATTCCAATATACAGGTCTTTATGATACAAGTTTTTACTCCATGTATAAATTAAAACATACATTTAGAAGTGTTTCATTAAGACCTCTTGACCTGCAGGAGGGGACAACATGACTCATTTATTGCTGGTAGATTAATAAGCCAGTTTTCTGTACCGGTCACTCTCATGTCACTGACCACCAGGGTATAAATAGAAATATTAGTTCACATAGGACAGAACTACTCCTGCACTGCCTGGAAACAGAGGGTCATGACCTATGGTATTTTTTCTGTGACCATTCTCACAGTATCTGTATTCACAGGCACTTTGTTATCATAGTGCTTTCTCTATTTATGGCTGTGTATAAACACTATCGTCCCACAAAGAAGGCAGATTACTGTCCTCTAGCAGTCTGTTAGAGCTCTGTTGAAAGAAAAAAAACAACAAAAACATGCATTTATGTAAAGTTTAGTCATAAAATTAATGCTATTTGATTTACAGAAAGGAAAGAAGTGAATCTGGAGTGACATAGATGTAGTTTTGTAGAATAATGAATCAGGAAAATCTATGTAAATGGGGGATAAATTACTTTTATTTTGAAATTATAATGCATTCTATAGTAAATGTGTATTAGCGTTTTTGTCTGTAGGTAATGATATGAGTAGACAATAAAAAGACAATACTGCTACCACAAGCCTTTAGATGCAAAAACAATGACATTTCACAAAACATGACAATATTTCCCTGCATGGAAAAGGCAGGGACAACACCACTGGCTTATACAACTTATTCAACAAGCTTATACTTTCCACCCTGCTACTATGGGACCTCAGGAAGTTTTGATATGTTTTCAGACCTTAATGTAACCATATACATTTAAAATATCAAACACATGGTGAGGCATCTGTCGATCTCGACTTTGGTTTTGTCCAATCAGGGTCAAGCAGTGTTTACTCCATCTTTTCCATAAACTGAAGCATTGTGCTTTGCATCTATAAGACATTGTGGTTATGTTTAGTTTTGCAAATACTTTTTCACTTCATGTCGTTTACATGACTGTGTTTGCGATCAGGCCCTCAGAGTGAACTTTGGCTCATTTAGATAGGATTTACTGTTCTTATCATTAAACATGACGTGGACGATCCACAGCAGCCAATCAGCTTTTATATAATTCAAGACCTTTTCCAGTGTATTCCACAGAACCATTGTTAGTCATAAACTCACAGCTTGTTATCAGCACAATCACCATCTGCTGTGTCGTTGGCAGGGACGATATTCAGTGATTCACCATCCTCTGCTTCTAAAGAACAACTGATTTGTCTTGTTTAAAAAACACTGATGCTACTTTTCAGCATCATATCTGTATATATTGTTAAAGTTGGCACTCAGGTTCTTAGCAAGCTGTCAATATTGATTAAAGATTTCACTGAAATATGCAAAACTGTGACAGAGCTATTGCCAGTGGGTCATTTAGTTTTATTGTGGTGATCTTCTAATGCGTTTTTATTGATTTGCTACTGGAAGGTCAAACAACTATTAGTGCTACACTCATGCCCTCGTTTATTCTATTCAGCAGCAGACTGGGTTTAATTATTGACAATTTTACTCTCTTCAGTGCTTAATAACGCCATTTTTTAAAACATCACTATAGTTCATGGCTTCAGGTGAAGAAGGAAGAAGAAGTACCATTTAAGTTATAAGTAAAAATTACTTGAATTTTTTTTGTTTGTATTAGATGGGACCTACAAAAATATAAATGAATATAAATTTCAGATTGAAAAGTGCTACGGTTTTACAGGTTAACACATGGTGTGCTAGGTGCCCACCTACAGTATGTGTCAGTGTGAAGAAGTACTCAAATATTTTACTTGAGTAGCAATACCATAGTGTAGTCAAGAGCGTTATTACTCTTTTTGCAAGTTCATTATTTCAGATGAATGAATATGATGTTGTTGGTTTTATAATTACAGATACATTAATATTTTCATCACTTTAATGTTGTGGTGGAGCTTATTTTAAAAATGCTTTGAGCTATTTTAATGAATCAAGTCTGCAAACCAGTGAAAAATATACACTAACTGTAATGCAGGCAGCACTGTCGCCTCACAGCAAGAAGGTCCTGGGTTCGATTCCCGGGGTGGGCCCTGGGTCTTTCTGTGTGGAGTTTGCATGTTCTCCCCGTGTTTGCGTGGG
>OMLM01007908.1:138791-153687 GCA_900302695.1 Helostoma temminkii
GTGGCCCTGCGATGGACTGGCGACCTGTCCAGGGTGTACCCCGCCTCTCGCCCGTAAGCTGGCTGGGATAGGCTCCAGCACACCCGTGACCCCTGCGGGGACTAAGCGGTATAGAAGATGAATGAATGAATGTAATGCAGGCTGCAGCTTTAAAACTTTTAGTTTACTGTTTAGCCACTGTAATATACTAAGTGCAAACTGGTGCAAACCGATTTCATCATCTGGTCTAATGGTGAAAAGGTGTATTGCTTTTTGTTTTGTCTCACACCAGGGTGCTTTTATCTCTATTTAAAAAACTAGAATAGTTTTGTTCATTAGAAAGTTTGAGAAAGTTATGACAAAATCCACAATGACACAATGAAAATCAAACTGAGATTTGAAATGATTATAGAAACAGGAAAAACAACAAGAAAAACAACAAGCAGAATTTCAGAACAGGACCCAAAAAGAAAACAACATAAGACGACTATAAAGATTTAAAATGATCTCACAAAGACACATAATTAGATTATAAAGCGATGCAAAATAACTACAGTGACAAGAGACAAAAAACAACTGCCAAATGACTACAAAGCGATGGAAAATGATAACAAGATACACAATGACTACAAAGGGAATGAAATTGAGATGGCTGCAAAATGACAACCAAAACAACAACAGAGACAAAAAAAAAAAAAAAACACCACAGAGACATCAAATGCAAAACGCCTCAGATATCTCAACAGGAGGCCTGAGGAGATGCTGGTCATCATATGATCGCCTTTTCATGTCTACAAACCTTTGCACTTCAGAGTCATTTCCACGAGTTAGTTCAAATTACAATCCATCACCAACAAACACCACAGCGTTGTGGTTACTGTCGTGTTACTGTGCGCCATGTGACACCAAACAAAATCACTTTTCTCAAAAACTCTCGTAATAGAGAGTAGATCATGATATACCAATGCGACTGCATTCAAGGATTGTATCAAGTCTGTATTAGACACAAATCTCATTCGAATTATTTGGAATCAAAATCCAGGCAAAAGGAAATTCCCCAGCAAGCGTAGTTGTTTAAGACAAGCTTTCAGTGAGAGTACCACATAATTATGGGTCTAATCAAAATCCAAAGATAGCATCAGAAGAAACTCTAAGTTGTGTTGTGTGTTGTGTGTGTGTTGCGGAAATGGGAGTGTTGTTTGTATCATGAAACACAGCTCTGCTTGATCAGAATGTTTCCTTTGGTAAAATTACATAAAACTGTTGTTATTTATCTGATCAGAGTTCAGAGTTCTGATCCATTCCTTTTGCTTTAATTGCATAATTTCATTAAATGAGGAGAAAAGCATTTTAGGGTGTGTGTGTGTGTGTGTGTGTGTGTGCAAGAGAGTATAAAGGAGGTGAAAAATTATTCTTTTATTCTTTGTATTGCAGTGGTGACTTGTAACTTAGTAGCTGGAAAAAAAAAATGATTTGGATGTGTTGGCTGGCTATGGTTTTGCAGTGTGTTACAGTTATCCTATCTTATAACATTTCTGTATATTCCTTTGTGATTCTTTAATCTCAGATGGTTAAATAGAAAATCGCTCTAATTGTCCTACAGGAATCACATATGAATATGCATTTGACTGTGGCACTACGCTGAGTTAATAATGAACCAGTGTGGATTTTACAGTCTTCTGTTGCACAATGGTGCTGTTCCAGTGACCTTTATCCTTCGTTAGGGCCTTTATTTTATCTATCATTTCTATAAGTTATTGTAGTTTGCACATCCAACAGTTAAAACATTGGCATTCATTTGAAGTCATGTTTCTGGTTATCTGGAAAATCCAACATTCACTCTCTTTTAGCTCTGCTTTGGGTCTCCACCAGCTTAGATTTGATTGATTAAAACCACTTTAAAGCATTTTTAAAAAAATAAATGTCACTATAAATTGAAAATACCCAATTTGGCTCCCCCAGTGTAAGTATAAAAAAGTGTAGCCATCTGTATCTGCATGGATTTCACCTTGGAGTCAAGCGAATGGGCTTGAATGAACAGAGAGAGAGTGTGCACCAGCTTTCAACAGGTTCATGTAAAGATCGCAATTACTACGATTCCTTCACACAATATTTAAAATGTTACTGTTTTTATCATTAAAACGACTTCTAGCACAGGTTGTAGTAGCTCACCGGTGATTACCGTGAAGTACTTGTAGTTAGTATTTCTTATGCATGGTATAGACACGACTGGACCCTTTATAGTCCATTGATAAAGGAACAGTCAACCAGATGAGGAGATGGTTGTCTGTGCAGTAGCAGTTTGAGAATAACTGCCCTGTTTTTTGTGCTTGGAGCTAAGAGTCAGTGCAGATTTTTTAAGTGCAGTTTTTATTATTTAAGTAGTTTTGGGGCTAGTTGAATTTGTGAGAGGTTGGTGGCTATTGCTCATCTGCTGCAGACAACTTTTTAATCTCATGTAATAATTGTGTCAGTGTAGATATACATTTATGGTGTGAGAACCATTTTTTATTTATACTCCCCCACCATCCATGACAAGATAATGGACTAGCCCAAATCATATCCCCATTCACGGTGTCACTACATCTTTAGAGTATGTTCCTTCTCCTGTGTTGTGGGAGGGGTTTAGTTGGTGGGAGTGGCCTGGTGACGTGCCTCTGTTGACAGTAGTAAAAGCGTCCGCACGCACAGCCACACGCCATCTCCACCTCACACTCTCCCGACGAGCTGTCAGTGAACCGCCGCTGCCACACACACGCTCCATCCCTTCGCTCGCTGCGCACCGCGCTTCCACTGTGCGTCCCAGCTGTGCGCGCTAATTGAACGCTCCGGAGCGTCAAACAGACCTAAAGCTGAACTGATACAAACCCCTGGACAGACTGGAGAAAGGGAGGCAGTAGGAACAATGTCCACTTCTAAAGCAATGGAGTTTATGAAGCTGTCGGATTATCAAATCAAAGTGCTGGAGAACTGCTTCAACAGAGACACCAAGCATCCGGATGGGGCGACGCTCACGCTGATCGCTGCTGAGTGCGGACTGACAGAAGAGGAGACACTAGTGAGTAGAACCCTCATATTTCAATACTCTCTTCACTTTCTTCAGTAATTTGGCAGCTTTATGCCTACAGCAAGATGGAGAGACTGATATCATATCCAATCATCATTATTTTCTAATTAAATGGCGATTTAAGCAAGAAAATGCCCATTTTCTAATTCATGTTTTCACATCTGTATTATTGTAGTTTTCCTTTAATATTCCTTCAACAAGAATTAGCTTTTTATATTTATACTTTTATATTACTCTGCAGTTTGAACAAAAAAGTGTGTTCACTCCCTGTGGTCCAAGACAATAGTTACATAAGTATTAGAGTCCAAATGACTAAAAGTACATTGCTGATTTGTGAGCATTCATTTTCATATTGTGGCTGACTGAGCAGACAGCTGTTTCCTACCACTGAGTGGTACAATATATAATATTCTATGACTTTTATCTGCAAAAACTAGTAGAGGAGTAAAAAGTAGTTTTCACTTAAAAATGTAGTAGAGTGAAAGTACTTAATTGCCAAAAATATACTTGAGTAAAGTATCTTAAAGTATCTTTTGCAGAGAAGTTATACCAGTCGACTCAGGAAACTCTGAAAGTAGGAACCATATCCTGCTAAAGAGAGACAATGTGAAGCAAGTGTTTGAATCTTTACCGTCAATGTGGGGCCCACTCTGACAGCTGAGGGTGACTTCTCTTAACACCACAGCGCGGTCACATAATCCTCGTTTGAGTGCAAACGCTGACCACAGAGGCAGCGCCCCACTGATCATCAATGGAGCAGCTCCAGGTTGTTCTTCCTGATGAAGTAATGTCAGAGTCGAGTTTCCTGCTGCTTTCTGAGCCCTGGGAAACATATTCTTACAAACAGGGTGACTCTTGAGGTTATAGAGAAATCTGTGACAAATGTTTTGACTTTGCCAGTGACGTAGTGTTTGTGTTATGCTGCATTCATATAGAGCAGGTCATTGCTTACTAGCGTTTCTACTATGAGGACTAACAAAAAAACTCAACCCCTGTGTGGTTAAGTGTTTAAACGCTTCAAAAGCACCTGTACCTTAATTGATAATCAAAAATGAATCAGCAGCTACTTTAATAATCAATTAATTTATAGTTTTTAAGCAAAAAATTACTCCAGGATGATTTTAGCTTCTTAAATGTGAGGATCTGTAGCATTTGTCTTATGTGATAAACTGAATATCTTTGAACTTAAAAACAAAACAAGGAATTTGACGACACCTAGGAGACATTTTGATAAACATGTTGCACTATTTTCTGACATTCTGGTCAAACAAATCAGTTTTGAGTCAAATTAACAGTAAAAATAATCACAGCTACAATAAGTAAGTTACAATTTTATTGGCAAACTGTCAAACTAGTACAACTACATCAGCAGGAGTTGAGGTTCCAAATTTTATTGTTTGTTGTTTGTTTATTGTTTGTGAAAAATAGGGAAAAAAATTAAGCCACGTTCTACAAGTCTTATTATAAAGAAAAGAGTAATTGATAATTGAGTATAAAATATCACCTTGCTATCTTACATGTCTTATAAAAACTTCCACCATTTAGAAACCAGATGCGAAGCTTCAGAGCACAGATAAAACGGCTGAAGTTATGCAGGCACCTCCAGTCACATTCCTCTCATACACAGATTGCTGTGAGTCAAACCGCTGATGTCTCATTGTGGAATAAAGCAGTCAGGTGCTCTTGTTAATGTTTCGGCAGGCAAACGTGATTATGTGCTTAGCTGTACTCAAGAGGAGGTGAAGTCCTAAATGTAAATTATCATGAGTTTGACTTTACAGGTTTATTTCACAGGCAAATTTCTGCTTGTGCTTGTGAGGCCGATAGGTCAAGGCTGGTAAAGCGGCACAGTTGTACCAAGGAATGGAACATGTGTCCTTTATGTAATTATCTCTCCCAGCACAAACATTTCACCAATAAATAACCTGTGTACGTCAGACACGTGCTTCTGACTGGTTTTTCCACTTCAGCTCCACAAACGAGTTCCTCCAGATTCTCATGGTTTCAGATACACGAGCTGCACATCAGAAGGGACACATCATTACTGCAGAACATGTAACTCAGAGCAAAATGTTGACAGTCATTACATCATTTTAGTGTGTAACATAGCTTGCTAAGATACATGATTAAATGTACACAGTTAAATAATTGGCTCACAGTTTGCTTGATTGTTTTGGGAACGCCCAAAGACATGCAGTCAGATTACCGGAGGCTCTACACCACCTGTGAGTGTGAATGGTCGTATTTGTCTATATGAGGCCCTGCGATGGACTGGCGACCTATCCAGGGTGTACCCCGCCTCTCGCCCATATGATAGCTGGGATAGGCTCCCGCAATGTTTAGTCAGATTGATGGCCAAAGAAATAGTAGAGCTCTTGTACGTAAATACATTTTAGAGCACACACTTATTGACTTAACTTGAGTAAATAATTTGAAGTGGTACTTAGTGGAGTACTTTATAGACCTGAGACTTTGAGGTGTTGAGTACTTGTGCAATTTCTGGTAATTGTTTGTTATAGTTGTTTTTTTTGGGGAGTTTGATACAAATCAAGTTTTAGTGCATGCTGTCTCTGTTGCTGTAACACGCGCTAATTCCAATACTGACAAAAGCTTTCAACAACTTGATTTTCATACTGTTAAAGTGTACCAAAGAGACAACTCACCAGTTTGTCAGACGGACTCCAGCTGTGTCCGACATAACCCACTACTCCGTAAACATACCCAGTAGTAAGCAGTAAACTGGGTTATTTCAGATTCTTAATTGTAATAATTTTGTATTGTCAGCTGTACAGAAGCAATAATTTTCCATTGATCTATTAGGAGAGCCTTAAAGTAATGCAAATGTAACATGACAGCTTTCAGACACTAATAAATATCAGACAGTAAATGTAGTTTAATATATAACAATCAGGTAGAGTTTGCAGTGTTTGTAGCCAGTGGATATTACACCTGATGCCTGCTTTCTGCAGACTTTGGAAAGGCTTACAGCTGTGATTTAGTTAAAATCTGTTAGGGTTAATACTTGTTTTGCATTTTCATTTAAATACTTATGTGGTCTCCAGGTTATGAAAATGTTTAGTTTATCTACTGTAAAGATACACACATAACATCAGCTCGATTAAGTAAGTAGAAAGAGTTCTTGATTTCAGTTTTATGTAGCCTACAGCTTGATATTCTGACAAATGGGAATTTTAAAGCAGATAATTATGGGTCTATATTCAGAAGAAGCCAGGTCAGATTGACTGGGAAGCCAAGTGCAGGCAGAGTTAGCTAAAAGTCTGGTCTGTCATCAAAAGACCTCTGTTCATCCTCAGCTGATGTTTTGTTGCCTGCTTCCTTTTCACCTCCCGTTGAGTGCTTTGGATGTGCTAACAAAGGTCACACTGGAGGTAGTTTAACCAAAATGAACACACCCCGGTTACCACTCCCCATCTCACATTAACAACGACGTGCTTCAGCCTCCGTGTGGCATGTCTAAGCTCCTTTCACAAACCATTTTATTTGTTTTCAGTGCTGTAGAATTAATGCCTTAAAGGTAGAGTCAAAACCATGTTATGTAACACAGTGCTAGTCAATGGGAAAATATGACAAAAGCACCATTGTAGGTGTCAGAAATAGCATGGGTGTATAGCTTTTATAAGATATTCAAAGGTCCTATGTAGAAGAAACAAAATGTACAGTATGTAAGACGACAACTCACTTCCATTCATAATCTGGAAAGAAATTGCCGATTTGACGGACTAAACTTCACCCTAATAAACTTGTTTAACCATCTGCAAGTCTGTTTCAGTTCAGATGTCTTGTCATGTCAGGCTGTCGGTCAAGTTGTGCCAGGAATTTCTCAGACTAAACTTTACACACCGAATTTTCTTGAGTTGAGAAATATTTCTTAATGAGCTACATTATTTTTATTTCACCAAATGGCAAAACAAGATACACAAATATGTAATCCCATGACACGTAGTGCAACATTTCTGTATTTAAGTGCAAACTTAGATCACACCAAATGAGATTTTCACGTGTTGTGAGAAAATATGGAACTTGTCCCAGGCACACGTCTCCCACACTCGGCGGCATCTTGTGTCGTAAGGCTGGATGCAGAATCCCTCCCTTTTCCCTCAGTGCTATCAAGATGATGTCAGGATTGTTGTGTTTCCCCTGACAACGTGGACCAGCGTTGCAGTGGGGTCATGACATGGGCGTGTGTCGCAGAGCAGTCATCATCTCGTTATTAACTGAACAGTCAGAGTGCAGGCTGCTTATATAGAGAAATGGGCTCATGTTACAAGTGCCTGCCAGCATTCACTGCTAAAATAAATGGAAACACTCATTTTCTGACGTGTTGCTGATAAGTTAGCCTCAGGCTTACTGCTGAGTGTGTATGCGTCAGAACATTTAAGACTATATGACATGACTGTACTGCTCAAAATCTATGGGTGATTTCATGCATTAGCAAACCCCTTTCACTCCAACTTCCAACGATGTCAGTCCCCAGCACATATGAATGAAGATTAAATAAAATAATCATCCAGCTCTTGTCGACTTTACACATTAAATTGGACTGAATTAATCAAATTCTGATGATAAAAATAGGTAATTCTTGGCATTTATGACACTCAGAAACATTTTTGTTAGTATTATGACCAATACTACCTTTAGATGCATAAGAAAAATGAGCTCAAATGAACTCAATACATTTGGTGTGATTACAAATAGGTAGGACATAAACACATTATACATGAACTTCAGTTGTTTTGAATCATGTTACAAGTAATATTTGAATACGTTACCTTTTTAAATTTAATTAAAAGCTTTCAAAAAACATTTTTAAGTTACCTGTCCACAAATAAATGTATGCAGTGTCTTAAGGATGAGAAAAATATAATAATGCAATTGGAGAACTCTTTGATGAAATTGTTCTTGACAGTACAAGAACTCACCCTGCGTAATAATTTCTCAGCAATATCCATGTCGTGACTGTATTTTCTCAGCCCGACCGGTCACCTCATCGCTCTGTGTCAGGCTCTGCAGCAGTTTGTGTCTAACGTACAAGTATACCTTTGTATGTACTTTAAAGCCTCCTGTTATCTGGCTTTAACCCACATCCTTTGGGTGTGTTTGTCCTTTTTTTGTTTGTTTCCTCCAGAAATGGTTCGACCTACGAAACGCACAGTGGAGGGAGGCGGAGGGTCTTCCAGCTAAACTTGGTTCAGTGTTGGACTGAGACTCTCTGACTATCTTTTGGATGCCTGAAGATGTGTGCTAACCCTATTTTCAACTGGACAAGCTGACCCCCTCATCTCTTCCTCATACGCCCCCACCCCATGCCCCCATCTCTTTTTTGTATCTATGAAGCTGTATTAACTTACAGAATGTGAAGGTGTTTATTTTTGCCAATTATAACCGCCATGTGTACAGAAATAAAGATATTGTTATTATACACTGAATGAGTGTGTTTTGAGGCTGCTTGGGTCCAGATGCACTGAGGAAGCTAACTTTGCGAGGGTGGGGAGTGTTTGGGGAAAGTGTTCTATTGTTTTTAGGCTTTGTTTACATGTGTGTCTGTCAGCAGGCAGTGCAGCTAGAAGCCAAGCTGTTCACTGGTCCAAGCTGACGATTAAAGACGTAATGAAGCTGTGGGATTATGATAGATGCTGCTGAAATCATATGCCTCTATCCAGGAACTTTGTTCTAGAACATTTCCACTAGTAGAGAAAGGAGGATTAGGGGATAGGACATGTGAGCTGAGTGAACTGAATAGCGTCATGGGCTAAACAAATGGCAGGTGATGTCATTTCATTGTCTCCTTTTCCCTTCTGTGACTGAGCTCTTTAATAAGGATGTGATCTCACCAGAAGGTTTCAGCTTTTTGCTTCAGCAAAAACAAAAACAAAACAACTAATGATTTCTAACTAGTATTGTGTGTATTCAGATTCTGATAGACACTCAAAGGTGCAAATTGACTATTAACAGTAGAAAAAACCACAGCCTATTGCTGCTACCATAAGTCTGTCTACATAGACTTAAGTGACCAAGTTACAGTCAGCTTTCCCAAGTAAGCTGATTTCTCAACTGTCATGTAAACGGGAAACCTTGTTTCTGTAATCGGAGTAGGGGATTTGAGAAACCTGATTTCTACAGGTAGCTTCCTACTGAGAATGTCAACATGGTGATGTGTAACCATGTTTCTAAATGGCTTTTTACAAGAGATCATGTGCATACCAAAGTGGGACAGTCAAGTCACTTCACACTCTACCATCAGCTGAGAGTTGCAGCTGGATAAAGGGGGAAAATCTTTACATTGAGTGCAATGGTGTCCTGTTTTTAAATCAAGTCAAAAGACCAACTAAAACCAAAACCAACACAAAGTGCCGTGTAGACGTCTTGCAGCACTGATCTGTCTACATGTCTCTCTCTTTCAGCTCAACCAACACACAAACAACCGACAAGACACACAAAAAACAATCAAAAAACAACAAAAAACAAAACAAAACATACATGTTGTCTGTCTGTATACAGTTTAACCCTATAAGGCCAATGGTATCATATTTGATACACAAAAATCTTTTGATTAAATAATTATTATAGACTTCTGATGTATCAAATGTAATACATCAAAAATCTTACATTTAGAAATAATTTCTTAAAATTTTTCTTTATGTTTTTCAACAAAGTGTGCAATACACACTCCAGTTAAAAAAATAGGATGTTGTGGCTATTATTTGTTGGACTGGGCTTTAAAGGGTTGAATCTGTGAACCACTCTTTCAGCACAAGCCCAAGGGAGAGGAGAAATCCGTTCAACCTTCTGCTGCATGTATACGCAGATCTTGAGTGATCAGACTTTTTAAGAGCATGTAAACTCCCCTGACTTCCAGAGAATCCTGATTACTTATTTGCATGTAAACAGAATGCATGACTCAGTCCTTGTTAAAACAAGAAAATATCAGTTTAAAACTGATTGATGCCTATGTTATGTAACACTTGCTATGAATTTCCAATATTAAATTGAACTTTTCTTGGTATGTTGTTAAATGGGGTAATAACAAAGTGTCACAATGTAAAAGATATTTAGTTGTAACATGAAAATGGACATTATGACAATAAACATTTTTCTTTTGGTGACAGTAATAAACTGCCATAAGAAATGCATATGGTGGTAGGAAACTGCATATAACATCACATGGTGTTGCATATGAAGTTAATAAGACTAATGTTGCCATAAAGTGAAACACTGAACTGAAATCTGCAGTGTGTTGCAAAGGTTGTGGTCTTTATGAGGTCATTATGGCTAATGTTATCACATAAAAGACATTTAGAGGAAGAAATAATCATATTAAGCTACAGTTGTGCAGTAAAATAATGAAATTAGTGCACAATTATAGAATGAAGAGACTAAGAGGTAAAGATAAAGTTTCTAATTTTACAAGACAGTACTGTAATCTCAAATGTTTTCTGTTTGTGTGTGAAGAGGCTGAAGGAAGGGGGAGAAAGGGAGAAGGGAGGATGAGGTATCCTGCCAAAGGGCCGGGAGTCAAAACGTTGTGATCGTGGGAACTGTCTGCACAATGAGCTCAGCAGAAACAAACACCGACCCAACAGGTATTACAGCTGTTCATGAAACACACTGCTGCCTTCGACTTACAAGTGAGGTACAAAGCAAGCAAAAACACAGTCTGAAGATATTTGATAGTCATAAATATAGAAACCATGAATACACAACCACACACACACACACACACACACACACAATGGTTGTGCCTGTTTCCTGAGCCTGGGGGTGTTTTCCTCTGTTCAGTCAAGTGTAAAAAAGACTCACACCCACTAAAGAAAAACAAGCATACAGTAGGTGTTTATAGCACAGTTGCTGAAGCTCTCTGGGAAAACATACATTTTCCAGACCCTGCCCTTCTCCTATTTGCTCATAAATCATGATACACAGTAGTTCTACAGTTTGAGCTGCTTAACATTGCAAATTGGTTAACTGGTATTTCATGGGTGACATGGAACATCTTTACTGCTTTGTATAGAATAAAAATGATCATGATACTGTATTTCTGCTGCAGCTGAAATTGTTATGGACTAATGGCAGTAACTTAGTACCTAGTAAAGTTTCTCACTGGCGTTTGAAACTTGCAGTGTTTCACAACAGAAATTTCAAGACAGTCCTGTTAATTTTAGCTATCAACATATAGTGAACTTCTGTTCTCTAGTGTTTATATGGTCTTGCGGCTTCATGATTTATGCATGAGGAAATTTTAAGTACACTAAGTCCATGAGCTTAATGCATCGTGGTTGTGTCTGCACATTCTCAGCTGTGTTGGCCAAAGGCAAAACAGTCTCATTCTGCACACTGAAAAAATGCTCTCAAACAGCTGAACCTAGTGATTGATTTTAACCGATGCAGAACTGCAACGTTGTTGGGAGCATTTATTCAGTGTTTGGGTGTTCGGTTCTCTAAAATGTACTTAAACAAAAGAACAAGAATCTGCTTCTTGACTGCTGTAGGAGCAATGAATCATGCAACTAATCAGGTACCCCACAGTTCTACAGAGCAGTTTAGCATCTCTCAACTCATGGTCTCAGCTCGCAACTTTACTGCTGGTTCACTCTCACTGCTTCAGCCACAACAGGCAGCAGCTCCTGCTGTTTTTAAAGCTTTCTTAACATAAATACTCTAAAACACACCCTACATACTCGCTACTCACCACCAAAGGGAAAACAGATTCAAAATTAACTACTAGCTGGTGAACAAAGCTGATAATGCTCTACCAAACCAAACCAAAAAGCTAAATAGCTACAATGTAAATTATTTACCCACCATTGCATATTAGATATATTGGCAAAATTGTTTACAATCAACAGAACAAAACAAACAAAAAACAACAACAAAAAAACCCCCCACATCTAATACCTGAACTTACTAGGGGTTTGCTGGGTGACATGCTGGATTTTGTCTGGATTTCTGTCAGAAATATGACTTTATGAACATAACTTTATGAAGTTAAAAGAACTGTCAAAACGGGTAAATGGAGAGATCACAAACAAGGAAGGAAAACAAGAAGATAGTGAAGGCACTGAATGATCCTAGAGACATCTTTGGCTATGCATCATGTTTGTAGAAGGTCATAACAACAAATGGTGCTCTACTAAGCACTGAAACACTTGGCATAAAGGTGTTGAATAATTTTGATACTGCAGTAGTCATGTTGAATTTGGTGGAACCACAAACATCAGCAGCGCTGAGCTATTTAAACAGTTTTTGTTCACTGAAACGGCTCAAAGCTTATAAATTATTACAAACAAAATCTAAACTCATTTAATGGGGGCTGAACTATTTTGAGTGCAATTGTATGTAAAGAAGTAAGTTTCTCAGTCACACTTAACACAGCTTAAACAGCTTAAACAGATAGTGATTATAATATATAATCATCCTGGTTCCAATCAGCTTGAGAAGTGTTGACTTTTCTAAAATGAATCAACATACAGTAGCTCTGGTGTCTCGTTCTAACTACACTGTATAAACCAGTAATCATAGATTGCTTAATATTTTTGCCAACGGGAAAATAGAAGAAGATATAAATAAAGAGTGTTTTGCGGCTAGACGTATATTTAAGGCACATGCCTGATAACTTGGACACCGAGGCATAAAATTAAAATTGGAATACACTTGAATACTAATGTTTTAGTCTTTTTAAAAAAGGGAGTCAGTATAAGGTCAAAGGTTAAAGTACTGCATGTTCTTCCTCACTTCCCTATTCTTGTATGATGAAGAAAATGTGCCTCCCTAGCTGTTTTGTGCTCAGCCTCAAGTCACTCCAGTGAAAGGATGATTTGATCTGATAGTTCGCCATAAGAGCAGACGAGGTCGTGAGCAGAATTTGAATGGAGTCTGGTTTTGTCTGTTGCTAAGAGAGCTCTGCAGAGCAGCAGGGAATCTGTCATTTAGTCTTATTCAGCGTCACTTTCTGCAACCTGACTTTTTGTTCCACTTAATGTGACACGGATGTGATCATTCCCTCACAGCTTTATTAACAGTGAGATAAAATCTCTCAGTTTCGTTACATTTCAGTTTCTAAACGAGCTTTTCTGTTTGGTTTGGTGACGTTTAGTTTCTGCATCTGTAACTGGTTGTTTGCTGTGTATATAGTTTTATTGTTTGATGATCAAGTCACAAATCTCCAACTGTCTCAGTTTTACAGTTGTAACTGTAAACAGGGGATTTACTTTCCTAACTGATTTTGTCTATTAAAATATTTATTTAAGCAGTGATGACAAAATATATGCTTAAATACACTTGTGTTTTTTGTTTCAAAGTTCTTGGTCAGTGTAAGCAGTCTATGTCTTTTATGGAATTACTATTTTCTGATATTATACATATCTAACTTAAGTACATGTCAGTTATACTGCATTATCTATATGCTTAAAACACCATAAAATATTAGACAAACTGTAGAAACATTTAGAAAAACTATAACTAAAAAAACATCTAACATGACTTTTTAAATGCAGAATGGAAAAAACCAAAATCCAGCTACTGAATAGAGACAATTTAGAAAACTGAAAAAAAGCTTGCACAAATATTTAACACTTGCACAAAGAAAACTTTCTTAAGTTCTTTGACCAAAGTCTCAAACAGCATACAGTTTTTGTACACATACAGTATTTAGGTTAATTTTCTTACGTTTCTAAAATGGACTTTTCTCCATTTTTCTTTGTGTTATCGCTGACACATTTGTGAAGCATTTTCAAAAGTCTCCAGTTCTGATATTGTGCACTCTAGATGATTATATATTCAAAGTCATTGCAAATTTATGTTGAGGAAAATTATTGTGAGATATGTTTGTAGACACAGCTTTTCACAGATGATTGAACCTCTGCCCAGCTTTACTTTTGAGAAACTCTGAGATCCCGTCTTTCCCGTCTGCTTCTTCTGTTTTGGACCATTTACTCTAGTGAATAAACTGAAGTGAAATCATATGGAAGTTATGGTTTTACCTCATCTTATGCAGCATAAATGGTGGTTAATTAAGTAAATACTGAGTGAAGTCCAGCAGGTTTATTAGTCCAACTGGTTTTAGTCCAAAACCACAGCAGCATCAGACAAAGTGCTGCTGCCAGTTTCTCACTGCTCATAGACTACAGGGGTTGGACAATTTAACTGAAACAATAATTCATTGGTATCGTATAGAGCCTACTTTTGTGGCCAATACAGCATCAATTAGTCTGGGGAAGAACAGATACGAGTTCTGTACAGTGGCCAGAGGGATTTTGAGCCATTCTTCTTGCAGAATAGTGGCCAGGTCATTATGTGATGCAGGTGGAGGAAAACGTTTCCTGACTCGCTCCTCCAAAACACCCCAAAGTGGCTCAATAATATTTAAATCTGGTGACTGTGCAGGCCATGGGAGATGCTCAACTTTACTTTCATGTTCATCAAACCACTCTGTCACCAGTCTTGCTGTGTGTATTGGTGCATTATCATCCTGATACACGGCACCGCATTCAGGACACAATGTTTGAACCATTGGGTGCACATGGTCCTCCAGAATGGTTCGGAAGTCTTTGGCAGTGATGCACCCATCTAGCACAAGTATTGGGCCTAGGGAATGCCATGATATTGCAGCCCAAACCATCACTGATCCACCCCCATGCTTCACTCTGGGCATACAACAGTCTGGGTGGTACGCTTCTTTGGGGCTTCTCCACACCGTAACTCTCCCGGATGTGGGAAAGACAGTGAAGGTGGACTCATCAGAGAACAATACATGTTTCACATTGTCCACAGCCCAAGATTTTCGCTGCTGGCACCATTGAAACCGACGTTTGGCATTGGCACGAGTGACCAAAG
>OMLM01007910.1:0-10218 GCA_900302695.1 Helostoma temminkii
CTGTCTGTCTGTCTGTCTGTCTCTCTCTCTCTCTCTCTCTCTCTCGGTCTCTTATGTAACTTGTATTTACTTGTATTTTACTTTATTTTTAAATTATATACATTTTTTATTATTGGAATTCAAAATAATGAATCATGTTTATTTTCTTCAGCTTACATGTTGCTATGTCGTCCTCAGTCTTATTTGATTGAGAAATAACTTAATAATGTGAAAATAAAGATATAAAAATAAAACAAACATAACAAACATAACATAAAATACAAACAGCGGTATCACAGATAGCTGATAAACATTATTCGTATCGATAACAGCAAATTGTTCCACTGCCGCTTAACGTCTGACGTGTAATCACGGGATGGCTCGTGACGTCATTACGTTACGTCAGTGCGCAGTATATAAAACGTCTACCCGCTGACACTCGGTATCATTCGCTTTCAGTGAAACGCGGAGCAGAACTCACTGATATTGTTAACGGGTTGAAAATGGACTCGAAGAAGCTCAGTTACACTTTTCCACTGTGGACCTCTATCTTCTTTTTGTCTCTCTTCGCCTGTTCACCAGCTGAAGGTAAACTGACATTGACTTATTTAAGCTAGGCTACGTTCTGGTTGTTATCGTTATTACAATAAGCTAGAACTGCCTGGTTGATGTGTGTATCGATATAGTCAGTCCAGCTACATGTGGTGCTGACAGATACTTTTAATGTTTATGTCTACCCATATATTTACACAGTGGAAAACTAACTATGCCGAACGATCGATTAACGGTCAGTGTTTGCTATGTACCATTTGATGTCCTGATATAATTTAATGAATTACGTTTGTACAGAATGAGGTTTAAAAACGAGACAATTCTCAGGCAAGTTCTGTTATGAAAGGGGCGTATCTGTTATTTATCACGTATGTGTAAGACAATTACCACTGTCTTGTAGCTTTTAGTGTGAAATCCCCTAAAGAGTGACTAATGGGTGATTCAATATCTAACCCACAGAGGTAACCAGACAGCAGAAAGCTTTACTCTGAGCTAGACTGAAACATTACATCTTCTAAATGGGTCTATTCAAATAGTTGGGTGCTTCCCACGCTCTGATAAACAGGCCACACTGGGACTCATTTATCAGCCTGTCAAATTTATTACACATGTTCTTTTTCACATTACCCAGGTGTATGTGAACATAAATATTTGTTGTATTTGATGTGAATTGTTACATTCAGTCTTTATGATGGGATATGTAGAATTGACAGAATCTTGTCAATTATTTTTTTACCTCGAGGGAAAAAAAACAAAACTTAAAACAAGTTTTAATGTCCTAAATTTAAAGCAGTAATATATAATAGTGATTGCAGCCCTTCACACACTGAGCTTTACTGGAATAGGTTTTAATATTCCCTCTATTCTTCAGGTGAGTCTGTGGTGTTTGGTGCACGCAAGCCAATCATTGTTGCCCCAGGTGATGATGTCATCCTGCCGTGCCACCTGGAGCCTCCATTAAACATAGAGGGTCTGACTGTGGAGTGGTCCAAACCCGACCTAAAGCCTGACCCGTCAGACCGGCTGAGCCGGGTCGAGTACGTGCACCTGTACAGGAACAGACAGGAAGTCGTGGACATGAAGCTGCAGTCGTACGTCAGGAGGACGGAGATGTTCAAAGATGAACTGAAACATGGAAACATATCTCTCAAGATCACCAGCGTGACGCTCACAGATGCAGGGAGATACAGATGTTTCATCCCCAAGCTAAACAGTCGAGTGAAGGATTCAATAGTCGAACTTGTTGTTGGTGAGTAGACTTGTCCAGATGCTAATGGGTCCAGACTGAACTCTGTTAAATGTGGAGATGAAATGATTCATTGTCACTGTCAGATTTACACACATTTAAATCATTTTATCAACAATTTGCTTTTCTAGATCCAAATGTTATTAAAACTCCAACCACTGAGACACCACTGGATCCCAGAAATCTCCAGACGCCCGATCCAGAAATTCAGATGGATGTTGAAGGTGAGAAAACATGGAGGAAAATGTTCATGTGAAAGGATTTAACAAAACCTTGTTTGTTCCAGTTACTTAAGCTCTTTTTCTGTTTGCTTTTTCACATCAGGTGGTCGACCCAGTATGAGAATCTGGATCCTAGTCGCAGTTTTCAGCATCCTGCCGCTTGTTGCAGTCTGTGTTTGTTTATTTACGAAAGTGTATCAAAAGCGACAGGTAAGTCAGAAATGAACGGAACATTTTGTGACTTCTTGTTGTGCAAATCACTGCATCTTTTTTTGAAAGGCACTCACTAATTATTAAACTTCTGTTCTTCATCTAGGAATCAAAAAATAAAGAACTTCTAGTCTAGGTGCCTTGCTCAGGGACATATGGTTAATGGAGATGAAAACTGTTTTTCAAAGCAGCTGGAAGACTTGAAGCAGGGACACCTGCAGTCACAGAGAGACGCACTGCAGCAACAGGAGTCACGTCTGTAAGCTTGATCCAGACAATCAGAGACCTGCTAGAAGGAACATGTAAGTCTGATGTGAGCGTCACACCTTAGTACTAAGATAGTGATAAGTGTAAGATAGTGGTCCAGGCCAAAGTCAGCAGCCTGAAACAAATGGAGCACTGTCTTCAAATCAAAAAGCAATAAGTTTATATCATGTGCAACCGAATAAATGTTCAATTTATCGTCTTAATCAGTGTGAACACAGAATACATTGAAATATTTCCATCTGAAGAGTCTTTTCTACTCAGTTCTACTTCACTGTGTGTTAAGCTGTGTCAAGGAGAATTTCCAAATTATAAGAAGCTGAGACATTTGACACAGTCAGTCACATGCAGGAGCTTAAAAACGTGTAGTAACATTTCTCTTTCCTGTTTTTGTCATCTGCAGTTCACCTGAAGCTGAAGCTCTGTGGCCATGAAGGGAAGAAGCTGATCTCAGTGGATAAAGTCAGTTTGAAAGCTGTTAAATCTGCTGGACAGTCCTGATCAGACACGTCATGACAAGTGGCAGGGTGGCTTTGGATCAGCTGGAGCATGTTCTTAATGGAAAGACAGAAGCAGAACCACAGACCAATTTGACACTTTATCAGACTTCACCTCACATCCGTCAGATGGATTTTTCTAAATGTATTTATTTATTTGTCAGTGTCGAGTTTGACTCGTTACATTTGCCAAAGGGAGATGATTTTGACTGAATTTCATCACCATGAAGTTCTGGGCCTTTATAGTTGAGGCTCGTGGTCCTGCATGGACATCACCTGTAGGTGTTTACAGATAAGCAACCAAAGACTCTAAATTAAAATGATTCTGATCATACTTACTTAGAGATTAGTTATTAGAAAAAGTTATTCTAATGTGTCAATACATTTTCTACCCCTGCTGGTTTGGAATATTACAATATTTACTCAGTCATGTTTACAGACATTTTATTATCATCTAACCTGATACAAAAGCCTACCTGCTTTATTTGTATCAGTAAACAGTATGAAATTCAGGAAGGGTGAAGTCTTACTGGATGTTTTGTGGTTATTCCTGTTGAAATTGAAACACTACTCTTCTTATAATGTTTACAGTAGCTAAATATGAACCTACTAACGTGCTTCACTGAAAATGGTAAATATAGATTGTATAGTTAAACTCTTTTAGCTTCTTAACATCAACCATCAGTGTCTCTGAGCAAGGCAGCTATCCACGCACGCAAGTTAGTCATATTTTTATATTTCTGTAGTCGTATTTATTAAGGCATTTAAATTATATTCTAATAAAAGCTGCATATATTTGGTATTTTTGAACAGCAACTGTAAAGTTGTGGTATTATGTCGCAGTACATTTCTTTTTGTATGTTGCACATGCACTTTGTTATTATACAATATTATACTACTGTTAAATGGATACGGTTGTTTAATAAATACATTTTCTACTCGGATACAGTGTTGTTGTCATTCTGATGTATTTGCTTTTCTACTTGTATAAATATAAAAGTTCAACTCATCATGTCAACGCTTGTGAAGTGTCCATCAGCAACAGTGCTGCTTCAATCTGAACTCAATGTGATATTTGCAGTGTTAAGTGTTGAGCAATACATGATGTTTTGCTTTTATCTCTGTTGTTGCTATAACTGAGATCACCCCTCCCGTTTTTATTGTTTGCAATAGCTGATATGAACAGCTGATATGAACCCACCAACATGTTCCACTGAGCACACACCCCAGTGTGGTTTGTAAAATATGAAATATGAGCTGTAATTGTACCTGTTCCTCCCAGTCTCTAGCTGTATGTCTGTGTGCTATTCACATTATGCTTAACTTTATCTTAGACTTGACCTGGTTGATTTTTTCAGTTTTACTGATACTGATTACATCATCAAGTATGTTTCGACAGCATTAGTTTCAACAATACCAAAATATTAATATCAAAGTTGTAAAAACTGTATATGAACATGTTGGGTAATAATTCTATTGTTATAGATGTATTATTAATGTGAATAACTAACTGTTGTATGCAGTAGTGTTTCTGAATTCTGTTTTTGATGTTCCATCATACAGACAAAAACATTCTCCTATTTTTTTATGTTATTTTTATAAAGAAACACGTAACATTCGAGAACAAGAAAGCCTCATTTTTACGGCAGAAAACATCTAAAAAAGCTTCTCCTGTTTGGACTGATGATACTGAGATTAACTTGAACCAGAATGATGGGAAGAGAAAGGCCTGGCGAAGGAAAGGTGTCAAACATGGTGGAGGCAGTGTCATGACATGGGGATGCATGGCTGCCAGTGGAACAGACTCACTGGTGTTTATTGATACTGTGACTCCTGACAGAAGTAGCAAGATGAATTCTGAGGTATACTGGACTATACTTTCTGCTCACTTTCAGCCAAAAGCTACAAAACTGATTCACAGTGCAGATGGATAATGAAACTTAGTATAATACGAAATTAATTCAGGACTTTTTGAAGGCGAGGAAATGGAATATTCTTTAATGGCCAAGCCGTTCACCTGATCTCAACCCAATAGAGCAGCTTTTCAGTTACTGAAGACAAAACTGAAGGCAGGAAGAAACACAAACCAGAAGCAAATGAAGGAAGCTGCAATGAGCAACTGGCAAAGCATCTGCAGGGAGAAGTTTGGTGAAGTCCTTGGGTTCCAGACTTTAGGCAGTCATCGGCTGACCAGACATTAAAAATCAGGGTTATATTTACAAATATGCACACTAAGATAAGATCATCACCAGGAAGGTTTTACTTCATTAAGCTTGTTTACTTTTGGGCGACATGAGCCTCAACGCATGAACACACCAGTCTGACTCATGATTATGTTTCCCCTTGTGTTTCTGGGTGCAGATGATGCTTTCAATCATGTGTATCAAAGGTGAGTATCATCAGAGTCACAGCTGTCCCCAAGTGGCTTAAGTGGTAAAGGAGCTAAATGATGACAAGTATGAGCAGAATGTAAACAAACATACATTAAATGTATTAATACATGTATGTTATGTAATAGTGTTATTTATAAAGTGAAACTCCAGGACTCCATGTTAGTTTCTGACTTTCCTCATGGTATTACCCACTACCTCAAAATGGTTTTGAAATCCCCGAACCTTCATAACTGAGTTATATGTTGAAGAATATTTTTATGGCTCTTTTATTGTTAGTTCACGTTTACCTTGAGATTTAACTATTGTTATGTTTATTGCACATTGTAATGTTAACGTCATGTTTTTTTTCCATTAAGATCAAAATTCATACCAGCTGTTGTCCAACTAATGGCTTACATGTTTTTGTAGTGTATAAGTGTCTTTTTATCTAGTCTACTGTTGTTAACATTACCTGCATGCAACATGATAAACAGTAGACTTCTGTTCTGTGGACATGTCAGGACACGTCAGGCCAAAATTAAAACCTACAGTGTTACCCTAGTAGCAGATATACTGAACAAGGTAACACTGTATAAAATTGTTCGGATTTATGTGGTTTCAATAAAATTCCTTACTATATATATTAGATTGGACAGTATCACAAAACAATCAGTTACACAGTAGCACATCATACAGCAGGTCACACAAAAATGTGAAATAAAAAACTATTTTAAGAGGCTTTGTGATTTTACAGTTGTGAAGTGACTGTGTATGGCTGCCAACAATCTCATTGGTGTTTACTGACGATGTGACTGCTGAAGTGGTAAGATGAATTCTGAGGTGTACTTTACTCTTGAAGCCAAAGAAATGGAATATTCATTAACATTAATTCAGTGGTGAAGTGCAGTTATATTAAAGTTTGACAAACAGTAGACTTCTGTTCTGGACATGTCATCCTATAATATAAAACCCTACAGTGTAACCCCAGAACCACATATGCTAAACACAGTCTACAAAGAATAAAAATACATAGTAAAATTAGTTTGAAACGGTTTGAATTGACATAGTTTCAGTAAAGTAGGTGTTTTATAACAGGTAGGAAAAGCAGACAGTGCTTTGCTCCCAATATAAACCTCAGTTACTAGAGTCAAATCAAAACACCTTATTGTGTTTACTTCTTCAGTGTTTACAGTCTGTTTTCTTTTTTAATAGGAGGTATGTCATTATCCATGACGTCAAACGTGGCACGCTGAACACGTGATCACGTAACGTCGTTTCCACGGAGACACAACAAGCCGCAGACTTAAATCGGTCTCTCGGCAGGATGAACTCACAGTGTTCAGTGACTCCGCAGAGAGAGGTTCTCTGACAACATGCACACATTCACTGTGGATTTACACACTTTGGGCTTCACTTCTTCACTTCTGACTTTTCTTATCCACTCGACTTTTCTCTGGACTCCGGCTGAAGGTAACGTTAATCCGTTTTCTCAGCGTAGTTAACTACTATTTAAACTAACAAACGGGCTAACGATGAGGTTGACTTGAGCTAGATAATTTTACCGCCTCGCTGCTGTGATGTTAAATTAATCACACAAATGTGCTTTGTATAACTTGAATGTAATATCGGTTGTTTGTCAGTGTACTATGCGACTTCTGTAACTAGGTAGCGTTAGCTACATGTTAATGTTTAATCTGAAGGCAGCTTGTAAGAGGTGTTACGGATCTATTAGTGACTGTGTTAACTGGTGTTTCTGGTAGTTTTATTAAATATTAAACTCACTGTTTTTCATGATTATCAAACTTTCTATCTCCTATCTAGTTAGTCTGTTGGAGGTTTTATGTTGGCTGCGTTTATATCCAAATGTCTTCCTCGTTGAAATTTCAAAACACACCGGCTTTGTTTTTAATTGTATATTTGAGTAAAGAGATATGCTGGTTAAAGTTTGTATGTAAAATCAGCTTGTTAGTGTCACAACAAACAGGCACATTAATCAGCGTGTTTCAGGGTTTAACAGAGTTTGTTATATTCTTAAGTGTAGATGTTTGTGTCTTCTGATATTTGCTTGGTCCACAATTTTTAAACCACAGTCCAGAAAATGTCTAAAGCCCTAGTTTCAACACAAAAAATTTACATTACATTACTGATATACAGTAATGTAAATAAAAGGTGCTTGGCATTTTGTATTATTAGAAATTGAATGTAAGAAGATACTTATTTGTCATAAAGTTTTTCACACATAGCAAATCAGACTTTGACTTTTAGAGTTTTTAATTGTCTCTCTCTTTTCCAGCTTTTCCAGCTGAGCCGCAGGTGTACGGTTCATTTCAACCAATCATTGTTGCCCCAGGTGATGATGTCATCCTGCCGTGCCACCTGGAGCCTCCATTAAACGTAGAGGGTCTGACTGTGGAGTGGTCCAAGCCCGACCTAAAGCCTGACCCGTCAGACCGGCTGAGCCGGGTCGGGTACGTGCATCTGTACAGGAACAGACAGGAAGTCGTGGACATGAAGCTGCAGTCGTACGTCAGGAGGACGAGTCTGTTCAAAGATGAACTGAAACATGGAAACATATCTCTCAAGATCACCAACGTGACGCTCACAGATGCAGGGAGATACAGATGTTTCATCCCCAAGCTAAACAGTCGAGTGAGGGAGTCAATAGTCGAACTTGTTGTTGGTGAGTAAAAACAGCATCAGCTTACCTCTGTCCTCCCGTCTACCAGGTCCAGACCTGAGTATATCAGCACATAGCAGATGTAAACCTCAATCATGGTTCTGGTGTTCATGTTCATCAGTGGATGAACTATCTGTAGAGCCAGCATGAGCTTCAGATCAATGGTTGTGGTTGAAATATCAGTATTGGATGGGTTGTGTATTTCTCATACTGATGGTAGCATAATCCAGTGGACCTCAGGTCTACCTGGTGTTTACTTTTCTTAAGAACATGTTAATAAACAAACATGTAAACACCAGCTGTTTAGTAATGTCACTGTGAGCACAGTAGCACACAGCTTCTCTTTTTGTCTTTTGCTGCTGAGTTGTAATTAGTGTAAATTTTGTTTTTATAGATGCAAACTATGTAAAAACAGAGACGCCGCCGCCTCCCACAGAGCTTCAAACTCCACATCCAAGTGAAGAAACACACAGTACAGGTGAGAAGACAGTCTGGCTCTGTCAGCTGGACAGAATCATTAGTGTAGTGTGTGTTGTACAACAGCAGCTTTCACATTTTTAATTTCTTTGTCTTTTCCTCCCCCTGCAGGTCAACACAACCGGAGCCGTCTGATCCCACTTTTGTTCTTATGTGTCATTGTAATTCTGGGTGGTGGAGCCTGGTTACTTCATAAGCTGCAACTACCGATGAAAAGATGTAAGTGTCTTGCATGACTCACAGTTATTCGCTTCTTGCCATGCATAATTGATCTGAAGGAAAAGTCCCCACACATACAGATCTCCAGTTAAAATGAAAAACTTGCTAACAAAGAAACTTTTTAGTTGCTGCCAAATGAAAATTCAGGTTTAAAAAGGTCTGATTGTAAACACAGCCTCAGTTTTTTATATGCAGTCTGATCCGCTGTGTTACAGACTAATGAATACTAAGTTAACTGCACTGTCAAATGTGTAGACGTTGTGTTGCAGAAAAGCTAAAATACTGTGTTTTCTTTATCCACAGGTCTCAAGCAGTTTGCAGCTGAGCCAAACGATATTTAAGTGCTGGCAAAAAGGAAAATTTAAAACTGAAACTCATGTTCTTCTCTGAATCCTCTTGTCTGAATAAGCTATTTACTGATGATCAGTACCAGGATTTATTATTAAATTCTTTTACTCTTTTCTGTGGAAAGAAACAAACAAAGAAACACAAACTGTATTTTACACCTGAATCATACGTTTTCTTAGTTGAGGACATTTTAAGGCTCAGCCACAGATGACAGCGACTGTACTGACTTCAAACATCTGTCATGGACAGAAAAGGAAGAAAAGGATTCATCCAGCCACATCTTCTCTGAACCTCACTGTTGCTCATGTTGGAGGATCTTTGATGAAGATTTGTTTTGGGAAATGGATTATCCACTAACTCATATTTTATAATCTTGTTTTCTACAAATTACTCACGGATACATGTAGAAACATGGACATTAGAGTCGTCACTGATGATTGAAGAATCACTGGATCACTGAAGAGAGGAAGAATGTAAAACCATACAAACTAGAAAGGTTTTTCCTTCCTAGTGTCGAGAAGTCAGGCCATGTTCACTGAGAACTTTTTGACCAGCTGTCAAGATTGAACCAAGTTATTGATACTTTGCAGCTGCCTGATTGCACATATTGATGATATAACTCTACATTTGGTTGAAGCACTAAACTCTGACTTACAAAATATTTATACCCACTAAGTATTAGGATAATGTTACTCAGAAAATATGTGAGAAATGACTTCCATTTTAACAGTGTAAACCAACGTAGTAAATCGGATCAATCGTCTCCATTAATTAATCTCCACCTGTTCAAATCCCACTTTAGACGTTACATCAAAAGAGAGTAGAGCTTTTGAGGATGTTTTTTTATGTATTATGGTCTTTTATATAGTTTTCAGTGGCTCAGTATGAGCCACCAATAAAGATAATTAATTTGTTTGCACAAATATCTAGCGTTACCTATGTGTTAAGTGTTTAGAGTGACTGTGGATCAGTTGGCAGTTGTCTTTGAACCCCAGGGTTGGTGGTTTGACTCCTGATCCCTGAACCTTTGGTGCTGTAAGTGTGTGGTTGTGTTTGTGACTGAATGTCAATTATATTTAAGCAGTAAGAATACTCAGACTTTTGTACGTCACTTGTTAGTCACTTTGGATAAAAACACCAGACGACTAAATGTAAA
>OMLM01007911.1:0-16357 GCA_900302695.1 Helostoma temminkii
CCCTCCCCTTCGCAACCCCCCGCGTCCCCCTGCCCCAACACACGCACCAACTTCCATTATCTCCAATGTTATTTAAAACCGGTTCTTAGAACAATACACGAGGTTTAAAGTTTAAAATTTAAAAAGACCTATATGCAACAAATTTTTTTTCATAAAATATGACCAAAATATTGTGGTTAGAAGAAAAACCAATTACAAGCTGCAAAGTACGATCTTAAGTAAGTTTAAAGTTTTTCTTAGTTGTTTCATTAAATTAGATTATGGCGGATTACACTGGTCCGGTCTGCATGTGCAAACTAAATAAACAGTTAACTTTCACATGCGACCACAGGGAAGTCAACAACAAGCGCACCGTAACTTTTGGCTCCTGAAGTAAAAATCGTTCCCACGACGGCAAATTAATTGTAAATTGGATTTACTGGAAATAATCTGTTTAAATTCTGCAGCTCATGCTAAGCCTATGTGTATCAACAGTAACGCACTGATCAAATGAATACAGTTGATATCCATTCACTACTTCATCCAAAGGTTCTGAGGCTGTTTAATGAACCTGAGTCATGCTCTGCAACCTATATTGTGCTTTTCTGCAGCAAATGAGATGAGTGATTTTACCTTGTGAAATGACGATTGCAGGAATCAGAAATATTAGTTTCACAAAGAAACGATACATTCCTCCTCTTCAACTTCACAAATGTCGTTAACTCCCACGTAGGGTTCGCATAGATCCACGGTTTGGTTGTACTCCAGATGATGGCTTGAAAAAAATATCCTGCGTAAGGAAAGTTAATCCAACAGACAGAAAGAGGAGAGTGGGAAAGGTCTCCGAGAGGATTCAGTTCATAGATGTTAACTTTGTGCTCTCCGAGTTCTCAATGAAATCTAGAGACTACTCTACAAGTTCCTCCCATTCCACCTCGTCCAGCCCTCTTCCCCTCCTCCCCCTCTGCTCCTCCTCAGGCCAAATTAATGTTGCCTCTCTCACTACTACCACAGAGTCCAGTAAAGGTATTGAACCGCGATGGAAATATATGTAAATCGCTTAAATGCTGTAGCATATAGGTCTATTTGTAATAGTTTTTCAATTTTCTTCTACTTTGTGCATTACAATACAATATCTCAAAATAAATGATTGCACTTTTGCTCCTCTGCATTTATTTGACAGCAAAATGACTATAAAATTCCACTTATAATGCAACAATAACAGCATTTTTTCTACATAGAGTACTTCACTTTTGATAGTTAGAGTACATTTAGTAATCACACGTAAATTATATTTTCAAAAATGACTTCTTTTTAAATAGGACGTAAATGCTTCCTCCAATTCTAAGTTACTATTTATTAAAGTACTGTACTTAAGAGCAGTTTTCAGGTATTTGTACTTGAGTATTCCCATTTTCTTCTGTATGTTTTACTGGTGGTACAACCAAAAGACATGACATCAAACAAACCACTGTAAGCACATTGTAATCACATTTTAGCACACACAGCAAAAATATTTGTACTTTTATTCTAGTAAAAGTATTTGCAGTATTTTAAACCCTTCTTTTTGTGTATCTCTTTAAAATGTGCTTTTCCGCACCACAAAATCTTAACTTCATGCCATTATGACATTTCAGTTCCTTTTGACAGTTCTATTCTCACATCATAACTCATTGCATGATCCTTGTTCAACAGATTCTTGAAAACACATGACTGCTTGTAATGTTTCTAGTCAAGTCTTGCCAAATCGCTATTATTCATTTTTTTCTCCCTTTTTCTTTGGGCAAGTGAAACTGTCAGGGAGTAGCTGCAGAGTTTCAGCACCTCAGGGCAGAGATTATTTTATTATGAAGCCCACGCACATGCAGGTCCTTTTGCTGCCGTGACTGCCAAATGGACCATTGCCAAAAGGGGCTAAGGCTGTTGAGGAGCATGTAGTGTGGGAAACACCGGGAGAATAGAGGGAAAAGTGGGAGCGTGAGGAATCATCTACAAATTTATTACATAATAGAAAAAACAAATGTCATGTGTTGAGGGAAAGTGTTGGACATATGAAATAAAAGGATTTGTATGGGCATGTAGTGTGAGAGCAGGAAAACATCTGCTCCACCGTGAGAAATGTCAAATCTACCAGGCACACGCTCAGCTTAAGTTGGCACACTGTTAACACATGCCCTCCTGCACCTCTCTACACCTAAGGTGTGGTACAGTCATTAAATCAGGCCAAGTGCTGGCTGTCCTTTATCTGTCATGAAATCTGAACTTCTGTTTGTACTTAAGAAGCTCTCTCTATTTGAGATACTTATTTGTTTGAGGATAAATTTTAAGGCCATGAGAAAATGCTCTGCATGAGATTCACAAGGTTGGAGAGGGGGAAGACCCAAAGCTAGGAAAACAAACTCAATCAAAGCTTAATTTAGAAACAAAATCTAGACAGGTCAACACAAAGTGCAAGAAAACAGGGTAATTTCTTTCAGATTAAATAAAAATACGACTTCCCTATGGCATGATTCCTGGCTACTGCAAAGTCTGACATGAAGCACCCTGCAATCCCTTCACTTCGTACTCCCTTCCTTCCTTTTCTGTGACAGGAATTGAGTGGGGCCAGAGGCTATGATAAAAAGTAGCTCTCCTTGACAAGGACTACATTATGTCATTCCACTATCAGACCTCTAAAACTCACCAGAGCCAAAGATAGTATTGTTGGTTTTACAGTCAAAGTAAAAATTTTGCTTCCTGTAAGTTAATAGTTTTCCTTTGATTGTAGCCCATGTTTTTAATCTAATAATTAAAATCAGAAAAAACAAAAGCCATACTAACATCTATACACAGTTTTCTATAAGCCTGTTTTCTATCTGTCTGTTTGCCACGATCCAACCATTATTTAATTTTACTTTATTTGCCATTGTTACAGAAGATCTGGGTAAGACCTGGCGATTAGGCTAGTAATTAATGTTCATTTTGCTCATATTGCACTTACCTTTGTATTTTAGTTACCTTACCTTTGTTATTAGTTTAATTGCTAACTTTGTGGAATTTTGTTGAAAACATCTTTTCAATACTAAACTTTTCAGATGTTTATTTATACAACAAATGTTTTTGCGTGTTAATGAGTTTACAAAGAGTTAATGTTAAAGAGTTTATTGTTGCTTTTATTTCTTCTCACCTCAGGTATTGCAGTTCTCTTAAAATCTAATTTCAGTTAATGCCCCAAATTGTGGAACAGGTTTGCCACAATTTGAACTAATTTTATGAAAATTTGTCTTAAGAACAATATTTTCTCTAGCTCTTTAATATATTTGCATTTTAATATATGTGTTGTTTCATTATTCCTTCTGACTTATTCTGTATTGTTATGCCTTTAGAGGAAAATAGGCTTTGTGTCTAATCTGCTGAAAAAGGTTCTCTCATTTGTCTCTGCCAATCTGATGACCCATATTTACTAAAGAGCAAATTGGCTGCTGTTTGCAGAAAACAACCACTGTTGGTTATTTAAAGACAAGTAACTTGACAAGCATTTCAATTTATCAGGCGGAATATAGACCTCTGAGAGTATGGGATCAGAGAACAGGGGTCCTCAGGTGTCCCAGTTATCACCTTCCTTCGCATTTAGTTTTTAGACAAGCTTCTCATACGTATTCAAATCATGTTAATGTTAAACATGCCCAGACAATCAGTAATGAGAAAGAAGTGTTACAGATCAAGCACTTTGCCACATGTGGATCACATTTAATCCACAGTGGCAGATCAGCATATGAAGACAGAGCTCATTATTGAGGTGACTGCATGAAACAACAGCAGGACCCTGCTTATCACTGACACATATTTGAACATTGTTAAAAATGTGTTGTGATTTGATTTATAATTAAAAGAGTACTCAACCAGTTTGCAGTCAAAATCTCAAATTTGTAGTCTTTAGACCTTCTGACACCGACTTGTGAAATTGTGGCAAAACTTTCTTTAGACTTTGTGCAGTCGTAAAATATATTAATTATAAATTAGATCAGTCTTTTTTTTTGCATTGCTTTGTCAAAGAAGTTATATGGCTTCTAACTCTGATCTTTATAACTTTTTAAAAGATAACTAGATACAAACATGGTACTCAAAGTACTCAACAATATAAAGATTTGCTTGATTACACCTCTGATGGAAAAGTTAAGGTATGACAATATAAGCAATAAAACAATAAAACGCCATGGCAATACAATATTATAAAGATTTGTGTCTTGGAAATGGAATTTGAGAGACAACCTCAAGCTATATTTCCTAAAATTTCTTAGAAAAAACTTTTTGTCAAGATGTTTTCACTGCTTTAAATATAATAAACATAGGACACAGAGCAGCATCAACTGCCCCAGAAAACAAATATGAGAGCAGGATTGGTACATCTGTGTTACAGCAAACAAGTTCAACACATTTATAACTTTACAAAATCCAATTGGCATATATATAAAAGGGATCCCACACCAATAACTCAATATACATCTTGCAGATGTACCTACAATAAGAGATAAGTAGTTTGCTGCTGAAAATGTGAAATAAGTTAAAAAGACAACATTTAGCTGAACATCTTTTTATGTAATAAAAATGTTCTCTGTTGATGGTAGGAATTATTGAATAATCCATCACACAGTCTGATCACCTAAAGAAACTTATTTAATTTTTAAACTTGATACTTATCCATGTTTGAATGAGGAAATATATTATGAGCACTTTTTTATAAATAATTCACTAAAAGTGCTACATCATATTGACACATTTGATTATGTAATGCTGTCACAATTTATTGTATTTTATCTGGATGTCACTGTGGTAGTTGTTTTATTGCATTCAGAATATCATTACTTCCGAGATGTTATCTATAAAGACTTTTACTATTTCCGTTCTGATAAAGGCCCAGTGTGGTCCTCACTGGGCCTTTTATTTACAGGGCCACACTTCAAACAATTCTCCTAAATAAATAAAAGTTTTTCAGTTTAGTCAGTTCAGTTGTTGAGCTATTCCATCCTAGACCAAAGAGGTGGACCAATTCACCATCAGACTTAGAGCGATTTCTAGCCCTGAGGCTATTACAATTAAGAATATTGTCAAAACAACCTGAAACACACATCACAACCATTATAATTTACATCATAAAGTTGTTATACTAAACATTCTAGCAAACAATAGCCTATTTACAAGTCCAGTGGACTTAAAACACCCTGAGCATGAGAAAAATCTCTAGAGTCTGTTACCTTCGCCTCTTTAAAGTAATTTGGGGGCTGGACCTTTTCTGATTAGATTTGATCAAATTAAATGACGGGAGCCTGCTGTTTGCTGTTGTTGCATACAATAAATTACAATGGCTTAAATATCAGTTGTTTATGATGTGTGTTTCTGTATGTGTTTGTAGGCTATGTGTCTGTCAGTATATTTTCTGCAGAGCAGGAAGAGACCCGGCTCCATGCTGTCTATGTAGACAAAGCATATATATACACCTATATACAACAACAGCCCAACACATATACAAAAACACACATTTTTTGTTTTGTTTTTGTTTTTTAGGTGTTTACAGCTGTTTTTTTCTTTTCTTTATTTTGTGGGTAGGCCCTCCCCCACCTTTTAAGCTCAAAGTAACACAAGTGCAGGAAATGGTCTCTAATTCACAACCTTGTGAGAGAAAGAGCAACTGGAGAAACACACACACATCTGCCTTTTTATAGTTGTGAGGACATTCAGTGATAGACCCCGTAGCCATCACAACGTATCCATTACAACTTATGGTAAGCATAAATTGAATCCTTGCCTTAATCCTAATCAATGTTAAACTTTAACCTTAAAACCTACAAATGTCTTTACCGTCTAATAGCTCTTTCAATTTGTGAGGACTCGTAAAAATCTTCTCACAATTGTGAAATCAAGCTAAAAAGTGTCCACACAATCACACCACAGACAACAAATACAGATATCACTTTTATCAGAAAATCATCAGAAATGAACATAAATTAGATCTTCTGCTCTACTAGCCAGGCATTTAAGGGCTTTAGAAAGGAACTTTGGCTGAAGCCTAGAACAGTGCGGCAGGCAAGGCAGTTGGCCTTTACAGGCCCACTGATCCGAACCATAATAACTGCATGACCAGGTCAGCGTTGCACAGTGTGAGGCCTGTGCTCAGCTCTGTGGCTCACAAGGAAGGCATAGCCATCCCTGTCTGTCTGCCTTTTATATCCACCTCCCATCCCACCCAAAGGTCTCTCTTTGGATAGTGTGTCTCTGCTGCCTGCCAAATGCTGCAACACTGGTACAAAGATACTCGTTATCTTACTGAAAGTGTAGCTCGCGACCCATCACATCAAACAAGGTCCACACTAGTGCAGCTGGTCTACTATGAATGACTCGTGTCATTCAATAAAGAGAAATGAAATAAAACAGGGACTTATATCTCGATAATTTCAACAAGTAAGAAGGGGAAAACAAAAGAGAGAAGTGAGAATGTGACCTTCACACTAATTTACTGCTCACATGCAGCTAGTTCTCAACATAAAGAAGAACTAAACCAAAGTGTGAATCTCCCCAAAACACCAAAGACAAGACACAGGCTGGAAAACTAACTGGAACAATGTGTCAGGATATTCAATGTGTGTCTGTCTGCACATGCAAAGTGTGTGTATGAATACAAAGAGTGAGAATATTCACTATGAGAGGAGATATTTGTTCAGCCCGGGAATTTACTGATGAGATTAGGCGCTAAGCTCTGGTTAGGGGGTTTGGGGTGTGGAATGTAAACAAGACACAAGCAGAGAGAAAAGTCTTGAGAAGATTCAACTAACACCCCCTCCCACCACACCACCATTATTCTTCCTCCCTCTGTGACTCCAAAGCAAGTGAAGTTCAAGGGCCAGCCCCTCTTGTTTGTGTTAACCTTGCAGTGTGTTTTGCAAGCATGTGTGTGTGTGAGAACTTGTATGAACATACATACCATATGCGTAAGAGAGACAAAGGAGCAGGAAATACCCAAAATAACCACAAATGCAATGTCTAGGCTCAGTAATGATGGAAGTCTTAAACATTTAACAAATCAATGATAGTGTTTCTTAACACTTTAGAGAACAGTGACAGTGAATAATGATTTCCACCTGTATATTACTGATGTGATAGTATAGTATATTTCACTTTTGACATTTTACCCCTCTGTCTCTCTCTTCTCTCTCTTTCCTCAGATTAGGGAAAGGTTTGGGGTGCATAGAGAGGGTTTAAACAGTACCAATCAAATTAGGCTGAAATTAAAGAATAATTCTGGAGGTTGTATTTAAGATTAAGGCTGTGAGGTTTGGAAACAGTGACAAACCAACAATAAGGTCCAAGAAGTCAGGAAATGACACCAGACCGCCAGACACTTGGTTTATTTAGAGGTAAATCTAAAAGTGAATACACAGAAAGTCTTATTTAAGAACTATGTGCTATGTGCTACTGTATGTTAGTGTTAGCATGTCAACATGTTCTTGTGCTTTGCTTCAGATAACTTGCTGATGTTTATATTGAAACATTTGTTAATAAACATTGAACACAAAGTGCAGCTCAGGCGTTCAGCTATAAGTGAAAGTACTAGACAAATTAGTAACTTAAGTCTGAAGGTCATGGGTGTTTGTATAAAACTGAACTGCTATCTCTTGATAGTTCAGACTTTTCAAACTGGACTAAACTGATGGACCAACTGGCCAGCAGACAAAGTGCCAGTCCACTATAGCATGGGTGAAAACACTGCAAAGGTGTAATAAAACAAAAACCTTTAAAAAAATATCATATGTACACACCCTTTTCACACACCACATTGCTTATCTCATGAAGAGCAACTATTCAATTCAATTTTGTTAATTTGTGTAGTGCCAAATCACATTAAAAGTAATTTCAAAGCACTTTTTGTAAGGTTTAAGACCTTACAGAATGTAAAATTACACCTAGATGAAGCTATACGGGAAGTCCAACAAATCCCCCTTGACAAAGCACTAGACAGTGGAGAGGAAAACCCCTCTTTAATGGAAGAAATCTGTAACAAAACCAGGCTGAAGATGGGTGGCCATCTGCCTCAACTGGTTGGCGTGAGTGGAAAGAAAGACAGAAAAGAACAACAGGCTACAAAACAACAACAAACAACAACACTTAGGGGCAGGATGGTTAGGCCAGCAACTGTACACTGTCAATATGAGTAATGAGTGAGAAAGAGGAAGAGGCAAAATTATGGAAGGGAGAAAACACAGTTATATGCAAATGTGGCATATCAGGGAGAGTAGAGGAGGGGAGCTCACTGGGTCAAATAATGTCCCCCAGCAGTCTAAATCTATAGCAGCAAAACTAAGAGATGGTTCAGAGTCACCTGAGTCAGCTCACTTGCTACACTTGGCTTATGGACTGGCTTTGACTGTTTGAGTTTCACGCAGTAGAGCTTCAAGGTCACCTGGAATCCTACATCTTGTTGTCATGCAAGGCGCATGACAACAAGATGTAGGATTCCAGGATTCTGAACCACTCTTCTGGTGTTATTTATATAACCTACAGGGTCGGGGAGCAGACACTTTCTCTGTGGGGTTTAGATGGTTTTAGGAGGGCTGATGGCTGTAAGGAAGTTGCCCGTCTCTGCATCCTGGGCTTTACTCTCAATTCATTTAGTCATGTTTTATCATAAAATGATATAATAAAATTGGCCATATTTCTAAATAATAGAGCAGCACTTTCTAAAATGGGATGGATGCCATCTCCTCTCATCAGCTGAAGTTTTCCCCAAAAACAATTTTCTATGTAGCCCATGTTGGTTGAGAGAGACCACCTAGAACACCAGCGGTTAAATGATGACATGCAGCTAAATATGTCATCACTGGTCAAACTGGGACGGAGTCCAGAGAAAACTACAGAGTTTGACATTGGCTTTGCAAAGTTACACATCCTCTTTACAGAAAAAGCACAGGCATTAAACCAAATATATCATATCATCACTTATTAGCACTCAGCTGCTCAGTGCATCCCATCTATTCCTGCTTGTGTCCACACACTGCTGCTGAAGGCGTGCATGGAAGTTTTTTGGTCCCATTTGGAAAAGGAATATCTGGTGACCAAAGAGCCTCATCCAACTTCCCAGCTGTTTATTTTAGGGCCCACCTGATATGTAGCCTAACTGTGGGAGAGGAGGGAAAATTTCACAAAGGGGCTCTCATCCTAATCCAGGCCACTGGAGTGTGTGGGTAGGGTGAGATGTATGCAGGAAGGTGACATACAATGCCACAGTGAACATAATTAAAAGAGTTATCTGCACCACATAACTCTGCGACTATACAAGAAGAATCTGTTTTGTGGTCTCAAGACGGTGACTGCAATTCAGTGTGCATGACAGATAAAGATGCAGGAGATGTGCATCTTGCAGATGCTGAGATTTAAATTTACTCCCCAGTTCCACGTTCATTATAAATCCATACAGAGCAAAGTGAATGTTAAGACACTCCAAATTAACCCAGAGAGTGACAGAAGCAGCCTCAGCTGTCTGTGGTATCACTTTCCATCCAAATGGTATGGATGGGGGTCTGACAACTGTCACCCTGACCTTGCCTCTCCACACCACTCTCCCAAGACTCACTAAACTCTCTGGGGTGGGGTGGAAGATTACCAACATTCACAATATCACACGTCTGTCTAAAAAACACAGTTAACTGCCAGTCACAGAGATATAGTCATGATGCAGTAGACACTTACATGCAAGGATCTCAGGGTATGCGTTCAAGTGTGTTTATATTTAAGAGAAGTGTTTTGTGCCTCTCTTGCATATCACGTTAAAATCACATCAGAAGGTCACAACTAGTCTGCCAAACTTTTGCTGACTGGATTAATGGCTGATTAGCAGGCCAAATCTTATTTGCACAGAGATAACTCACATACTGTACTATTCTCTTTGCTCTCTACTCCATCTTCAAACATAGACCCTATTGCTTTGTTGTTCCTAAACAATAATAAGAGTCCATACTAGCGCTCCTGCCGTAAGTTACTTGATAAGGGAAGCTAAACATCTTAGTTATGCATGTTAGTATGCTAACATTTGTTAATTAGCACAGAGTAGTCCCGCAGCCAGGTTTAAGCATCACAAATGTCATTAGGACAACCTTGGCATCATCATCATCACTATCTGTGCCAAATGTGATGGCAGTTCATTAAATAGTTGCAGAAACATCACTTAAAACCAGAAAATGGTTTTCTACTAGTGGTGCTAGAGGAAAAGAGGGACCACCAAAGGCACTAAGAATGTCTGTACAAAATTTAACCTGAATCCATCCAATAGTTGTTGAGATATTTTAGTCTGGACCGCAGCAAACTGTTATAGCATGCCTAAAAACAGAATTCGACTGAGTTCTTGAGAGTTGAAACATTGAGAACGACACACAGTTGTCTGGCCAGTCAAAGAACATGGAACGTAACATGGAAAATGCAGTGACAGCAACCCTTAATACAGCTTATGACAGACATGACATTAGCAGGAGCACTACAAAGACATAAATATGTCTAGGTCAGATGTATAAATACAAAAATACATTAACTTAAAAGCTTAAAAAACGTTGACACTTGATTGTGTGCAGACAATATGTAATAACTGGAAGCCACCAATTAAAGCCAGAACTGTATCTTCACATTAAACTGGTATCTGATACTGATTAGGGCTACTGGTTTCAACCAAGTCCAACCGAAGTGGCTGAGTGGAAGGAGGGGAAGGTCCTCAGGGGGATGCTGGAGGGTGTGTGAAGCAGTGGCCTGCGTGCCGTCGGCCAGCCGCCCAAGGGGGAGGCACATGGTGCCAACAGCTGCCATGGTGAAATGCTAACCCCTCTAAATGCTCTGTCCAGTAAACAACGCTGGGATGAACACATGCCAATGGGGGAGCCTGGGTGAGGAAAGGGTGAAGAGGGTGAATGGGGCGACCCAGCTGACGCCATGGAGAAAGGAGAATTGACCTCTGTGAAATGGCTTATTAAAGTGTGATGGTCACCATTCTGGGGGGCCAACGCAGGAGAAGACAGTAAGTGAAACTCAAAACCCTCTTTGGCAAAGTGAGGACTGTGCAAGCCACAAGCCGCAGACAGGAAGCCGAAGATTCAGGAGATACTTTTATTGGATGTGTTTACACAGACATAGCACACCACGTGCCTCACTAATGGCTGATTATTTTACTTTCCTTGCCTTGCCAAACACTAATTATTTACAGTTTATTTTATCTTACAACTGGATGATATGTGGAGAAAGATTTTATTTTGAACTAATTATCTTTAACTGTAAAAAAAAATACATTCAGATCCATGTATTGCTTTATTTAGCATTTAATTTGATAAATGAAGTGCACTTTGTGAAGCCTGTTGCAACCACTGGGGCTGCTAAAGGTTCCCATGCTCCCAGGCCCCCTGGGGAGTGGCAGGAACAGATGTGACGTCTATACTCCCCCACTGCGCTTCTCCCTCCTACCCTCAGTCTCACTCTCTGTTGCTTGTAAAATAATCCAGCCTCCACTTGTAAAAGCATTACTTTCTACTTACATTTTCTCATCCCATGACTCTCGCTTTAATCCACAGCAAAACAAAATTAGCCCTAATTTTATAATGTGATAATTGCATCCAGTCCCAACTGACGGTTAAATGTGATACAGGAGCTGTAAAGTAATCTAATAACTGCCCTTCAATCTGTCGTTTAATTTCACTCCCAACATTAATTTTCAGTAACAAACACATAAATAACAAAAAAAACCAAGAACAATTTAATCAACAAATTAACATAACACAATGATTTCCTTTTTTTTGTCTTCTAAATAATAAAAAATATTAATTATGAAATTTATGAAAATATAAATTATGAAAGTTAATTATGAAAAGCTAATTATGTAGCATTCTTAACATGTAGCATTTTATTCCAGTACTTTTTATCTTAACCTCTTCTGTTGAATTCACCTTTATCTTATGAGCAACAACACCCTCACCTGCTGGTGTTTTCAAGAGCATTAGTCAGCATGTCCTAATTGATCAGGTTACTCATGAATAAATATTTAATATATGGAATAGCCGTCTTTAACAGCAAAACATTTATTAATTACATGGTTAACAATGGTTAATGCATTGAATTTATTGTGTCATGTGCATACCGCCTCACTTAAATAAAATCTTGTAATGCATCAAGAATTTTCTTTAAAAAAAAAAGCGAAATGCAGAAAATGTCAGGTAGTAATACAGTTTTATTAATTATACATCAAGAGAGAGACAAGATTCACATATTGTACAAATTAAAACGCCACTTTATAATGTGATCTTTGGCTATGTAAGTAAATAGGCTTGACTAATATTTTACTCATCCATTATGTAGACTCACAAAGATTTTTCATTATGTCATAAGGACAACAAAAGAACAGTGTGTATAATATGCAGTGCTGGTATTTTCTTAAGCGCTGAAGTATATTTATGATGTTCTTCAGTGGGGTATACCAACGTTTTTACTCCATAAGAGTTATCTTATTAATTGTCATACCAGTTAATCCCAAAGGTTCTGTTCAGGAGCAGTTCTGATGAAGCCTTCTGGATGGAAGGCGAAACATCTTCAAGAATCAGAAACAAGTCCAGTTGCTACTGAACAGAACGTTTGGGATAATTATGACCTGGATGACCGAGAACCTTCACAGATTATACAAAAAGTAACAGAACATTTAACTGAATAGAGTTGAGAATGAATGCCCAGCAGTACATAAGCTGATAAAAATGAGTCACAACGCTATTAAAATACTATTTACATGTTATATCATACAAATTAATATCACAATGACAGGGACATAATGTTGTTTATTGAGTACTTCTATATTTGTTTCCTGTACGTATATTTCCTGTAAGTGAGATTTTGAATGCAAGACTTTTACTTGAATCTTTACAGGTTTCTAAATTCTTATTTTTACCTAAAAGTATATTCTCCTAAACTTCTTCCACCACTAATTATTGCTTACATTTCAAGCCAACTGTAATACTTCCAGTAGTTCTGGTTCATAGTGCTTCTAAAAGACTCCATCCATGCAAATAATATATATCAAGATGTCAAGTACCAGGACTTGGATGGTTCATGCAAGTAGTCAGATCTTATACTGGTTTATTATGAAAGGATGTGAGAGATTCTGTGATAGGAGGTACTCTGTTATCTTCCTTATCTTTGCATCATGTTATGTTGAACCAGGCCTATGCCTGCCCATACAATCTTCTCTATCATTCCATTAACCACAAATCTTAGTGTAGGTGTGTGAATGTGTGTATATGACAGACACTGATAAAAAAACCTAGGAGGAAAAAAGACAGAGATTATAGGAGTCCCTTCTCTAACAATTCAAAAATTATCTCTTCGCCCCAACCTCCTATCTCAGTCATCACACACCTGTCAAATCTGACAGCTGACTGTAAGCATACATGCCTCAGCAAGGATAAACTCACTCCAGCGCTATTATCCAGAGACCCTGTGCCATTATGAAAAACCACAGGGCTCATTCAGGGGCTTATCTTGAGTTTAGAAAGTGGTTAACCAAACAATAACCACTGTCCTAGGTTTTCTGTAAACATGGCCTTAATGACAGGGTAGACAGAATCTCTGAGGACCAAGACTATCAGTGTCACAAACACAGTACTGTATACCCACAGGAAGTGATAGAGGCCACAGATGTTGCTGATTGGCCAAGTGATGTCTGCAGAATTTGTTAGTGTTACTTAATATGAATCTTTTAAAACTGTCCACTTCCTTTAAAAGTGCGTTATTCTACCTTTTTCTAAACCTTTTTATTAGCATTGTCATTAACTTTCTAGAGCAGGTACTATTTTTTACTGAAGCTTTACCACTGCTCTTAAAAGTAAACAAAAATAAAAAAGAGTCAGAAGGAAATTGAGCAAGGGAAGGCGAAACACGCTATGAAAATTGCAAGCTGTGTGGTTGTGGTGTGAAGCAAGGGTGAGAATATTGTTGACTGTGTTTGGGGCTTTGTGAGAAACAGAGTGAGTGCATTCTTGTTACATGTCTTTCTGCAACACAAAATATTAGGGCATCCTAAGTTCATGCTGTACATCCTGGGTAATGTCTCCACACTTAACCACTGCATTTAGATTTTACAGACACCATATAAACATTTTATAAATACTTAATATACTATTGTGTAGTATAAAAATAAGTTAAAGTGAATAAAAGATGGTAAAATGGAAAGAAAGTGGGCAAATCTGCAGAATTATAATCACAAAACCACTCACATAGTTTCACTGGCAGATGAAATAATGAAAGTAAAATTACATTCAAAGTATTTATTATTCTATGTTATTAACTTATTAAGTTGAAGGTAATAATGTTGAAGAAATAATAAATTTACATCAATAGGATTTATAATGTGTTTCCAGATTTATTGTACTACACTAGTAATGTTGTTGTACTATCAGCAGCTGACACACACACAGAGCTGAGGATTACTCAATAGCCTCTTTCCACACCAAGAGGACGAGCCAAGGGGTTTTAGGTGAAAATGTGATGGTCTGTTCCAACCTGCCTCGTAGCCCATAGTCTCCAGCCACAGTCTGCTGGGAGGGTAGGTTTCGGTTAACAAGCCTGAGCGAAAGTAGAGGAAAGGTGTGTGAACAAGACACAGTTGTGTGTGTATCCTGGGTGTTTGAACTCTACAATAACAGTGTGTGGTTTCTCTCATTTGTGTTATTTAACCACATTTCTTCAAAGTTTGCATAAACTTTGAAACGGGGGATGAATTTGCACTAGACAGTTTTGCAACATCACATAGCTCAAGGCCTCATATAGATTCTCCACAAAAGGTGTTAGTGGTTGCATGGAAACTTAGTAATGTATTACAAGTGAAACCAGTTGTGATTATTATCACTGAATGTTACAATATATAAACAGATATAACACATTAACATGAACATAATACACTATTTTAAATGTCATAATTATTATTATCAGTGAGTTAACCTGGGTTCTAGTCAAATCTAAATCTGTAACATTAACTTTTAAAAACAAAAAACAGTGGAGAAAAGATATAATTTTCATTTTCTACTTTATCATCTTCACCCATCTCCAATATAATTTTTTGACAAATTATGCCTTATTGTATTTTTTACATTTTTGCTTGTGTCAGATTTCAGATGCCATTTTTGCATATATTTGCATTTCCCCATGTTGATATTTATAGTTCTCCACCACATTTGTTTATTTGGGGGACCAATTTTCTTCACAGTCACATTCCTAATCCTATCTGATTCCACAGCTCATTAACTGTCAAAACAGTTCACATCTCTCAGTCTCTTGCTGTATTCTTTATCCAGTAGCAGGTCTAAGACAATAAATTGGAAAGTGGGTGCATGTCCAGGACTGTGCTTTATGAATCCAGTGTCTAATCACAGTTAAGACTGTTTAAAAACGGCACACTGAGATTTTTATTCAATCTGAATGACAAGATTTATCTTCGGTCAGACTGTGGATAATTATTATATATAGCACCATACTGCCTCCCAGTGGACAAGTCCAGTGTGCTTATTGCTTGCACTCAACTCTTGCTAGTCTCATGAACGTGATATTCATAGGTATTTGTTTGCTTCATACATTTTTTACGACCAAAACTTTATATATGTATATTATCTACAATGTTGGTTTTGCACATACATTTTTTATACTCTGTCATGGAAAATTTGTCCTGTCTTGTTAATGCACTACATGTTGCACATGTTGGTGCACTTCGTGTATTTATAGTTTTTCTAAGTATAGTTTTTTAAATTTTAGAGTATGTGCAAATTTTAATTTAACTTATGTTGTCTAATGTAGCACCGTAGTCCCGGGGAAATGTTTCGTTTCAATGTGCACTGCCCTGTATATTGTTGAAATGACAATAAAGCCTACTTGACTTGATTTGACTTGAAATTTACTGTACATTGTTTCATTAGATTTTTCATTTTCTGGATAATGTCCCCAGCTATCTGACTAGTCTGTTTCTTGTGCTGTGACTGTGTTTTAAACTATTGCGACACATGTTAATGTAGCCTCTACTATTTTCAGTGAACCATGCTTGATGTATTATGATGATGTGTCTTGTTTGGTCTACTTGCACTGCTCCCTTAGAAACAGTCCAGTCATGGTTTGATGCTGACAAAGCCAAATTTGCATAGAATAACTTAGTCAATTATATTTCACTGATGCCATGTTTAGCATCATCCCAGTGATATTTAATAAGCAGTGATTTTGCTGGAAACTTCAAGCTTATAGTACATATTACACATATACCATTGTCATAACGGGTAAACAATGACTGTGTACTTTAACATGGTAACAAGTGTCTGATGAGTATCACATCTGCATTAATTAAAAT
>OMLM01007911.1:32266-65660 GCA_900302695.1 Helostoma temminkii
TGCATATTTGTCACTATTACATTATTCCAAATATCAAACACATTGTATTAATTCACAAAGATAACCTAAAGTAAATACAAAATGCAGTTTTTAAATGATGATTTCATTTATTAAGGGAAAAAGCTAAACAAACCTGCCACCTACCTATAACCTCATACCTGGTTGTGCCACCCTTACCATGTTTGACTGTTGATACAATGATCTTTTTACGCCATATGCAAATAATAATAATAATAATAAGAAGGGGGCAAATACTTTTTCACAGCACTGTACTAGTAACTTTGATTCCTGACTTTTCTTTGGTGTCATGGCTAAAGTCTTATTGGAAGTAATGAACCATCTACTTTACCCAAGAGTCAAAGATCAGAATGTGAAGTGTGCTGGAGATGGTAGCAGGACAGCTCCCTTGCTTTTTGTCACGGGAGCGCATTGCTTCATTAACCCGTCATAGAGCTTGCATGGTTACTAAAATAAGTGACAGTGGTTTGTAATGCTGCCTCACAGTGGATCCAATTCCCTTTTGCCATTACTTGTCCACTTTTCCTCAGCTTCTGTTTTATAATGGGAGTGCATGCCCCTCTCTGTCTCTGCCTGTTGACATAGTGAGCACACAAGGCACACAGTGGTGTAACTTTGTTTGTTCTTTACAGAGTCATCCTCCACAAGGAGCTGCACCCACAGGAGGCATCACTTTTTATAACCCTGCACAGTTTGCACAGGTAAGGATTTGAAAAGGAAAACAAAAAACAGTAGTCCCAGTGTCAAATGGCCTTTTTCTTCTTTTCCCATTCTAATTCTATTGTTCTTTTTTTTTCCTTTTTTTTTTTTAAAAAACACCTTTTAATTCAGCCAAGTGCGCCATCAGGAGGTGGACTCCGCTCTGGCCGTTTGGGCGGACAGCGCCAGTACCCAGGGTTGAAGTAAACATCTTATAGAGAGATTTTGTAAACAGACTTGTTGGATAGAGTGATATCCTGGAAGTAAATGAAGCACATGGACATACTGCTCTCTGTCTTAAGGACTCCTCTTTTTGAAGAGCATAATCGCAGCCCCCATCACGTCAGTCTTTGTCAAACAGCCTAACCACTGTCATCTTTTTCTTTAGTTCAGTAATTGTTTCTGGTGTAATTTCAGCAGGCATGGTGTCTCCTTCAAGGCCTTATTCCTGCATCCAAAACAGAAAATGGAGACAGATTTTCACACACATAAAAGTGTATCTATAGACTCATTCATATGCAACCTGTATGTTCATGTAGGCATAATTTAGTGTACAATGAATATGTTGCTCCTGTAAACTGTCAAGCAGCTTCACCTGCAATGCAATCCTGTTTTAAGTTTCCCTTTGTGTCTAACATCAGTTTTACTTATTGTGTGATGGATAGAAGGAAAGTGGCACCTTTTTAAATTCATGTTATACAGCTCTTCAGTAGGCCCCTGCCAGCTGGAGATAGCATTTCATGTGAGAATGAATTGTGTCAATAGTGCATTGTCTGCTGTGTTGTTTGCTTTTCTTCAGTTGCCCTCCAGTAAAGGAAGGATGCTGGATGACACCGGATGGAGAATCATAATGGCTTCACAACCAAAGAGTTGTGACAGAAGTCTGCAGTGATAATTTGCTGCTCATTTCAGATATTTATTTAAATGTCCTCCCGCCCCTTCGCAACTCTTCAGTCTTTTGTCCAAGTTAGGTTTCTGTTTCTCCTGTGAGGAATTTGACAACACATGGGGTTGTCATCAGAACAGCAGTGATCAGGATTATAACTGCATTTTAAATGTTGCTAAAAATAAATCTACCCAAATATTTGTATATCAGATAGATTGTATTTATAAGCTTTAGGCATAAAAGTGTGTGTGCGTGTGTGTGTATGAACAGATTTTTTTCTGATTAGCTTTGACAAAATGGATTTATGATTCACCAGAGATCACTTGATTTTTTTCTGATTATTTGTGTTGGCCGCTTCTGCAGACAAATAAATCTTTAAATTGTGAAATTAGGGGTAAATGTACTCTAAATACTTTGTCATTTTAAGGTTTTTCATTCACTTGTCATCCCAAATGTTTCAGATTGATTTTTGTAGATATTAGCTGAGGTTTAGAATTCCTCATGTAAAATCCTTGACTTAAAACCTTAAATACAAAAGGTAAAAATAAAATGGTAATAAAAGTATTTTTTGCGCTGTGTAGCACTTTGAAGGAACGTCTACTGGTTTCATTTATTACAGATTTTTGTTATTTTAAAATAAAATTACAAATGTAAACTTTCATTTAACAACAACCAGTACCTGAGGAAAGCCTGTCCGTCAACTGACAATCAATAAAACCAATTATGCTGCCCTTTGTAGCACAGTAACAGAGATGTGAAGCTAAATAGCTCCTTTATTATTACATTAACAACATTATCACAGCCAACAGCATGAAGTAAAATTATTGGTGTGTGTGTATGAGAGATAGATTGAAATAAACCTTACATGGTGCCAGGAAGGAAATCCAAGCAAAGCTTCTACTACATTTAATGTTTAGTAGTAGATAAAATGTTGTGGCTATCAGGGAGTATTGAAATGGCTGCAGAAGGGATTTAAGATTTGCATTTAATTTGTATGTAAAAGCACAGATATGATCCAACAAGTTCTTAATGAGCTGATAACTGGCTAACCACTTGAGATGAGAATTGAGTATGACAAGTAAAGTCTTTCAATAAGTTACAATTACAACATTATGAATACAGAATGATCAAAACAAATACACTCATCAGTAGTAGTACTGTTGGCAACACAAAGATAAACCTATATACTAATTAACACAATCATGTCTCACAGCCAACATACAGTATTTTCATCAAGTAACAACTATTCAGATGTCTTGTAGAAGTTCGGCTCACAGTTGGAGCAAAACTGATAAATATTAAAACAATATTAGCAAAGTGAACATCCATATCAAAAAGAGGCTATATCAATTTCATTTACATTTAGTCATCTGGCAGCTGCTTTTAGCCAAAGTGACAGAAGAAAGAAATATACAAAGGTTTACCAAACTCTTATTTACACATGGTCCAGTCAAGTTACATTTCCTCAATTCTGTATAAAACCAAAACAGCTGGTATGTAATTGGTAGTTTATTACCAGTGATTTGTCAGCTCCTCCCAGCATGATATTGTCTGAGTACATCAAAGTCACTGATTAATTAATGAGTCATGTTTGTGTGTAAAAAGTTACCATATTTTGTTCAAACATAGAAGAGTTCATGTGTGCAGTGCTGCTTGTGCTTTCTGTACAGCAACCTTCAGCATTGTTTGGTCACTGAGCAGCTGCTGAAGAGCAGCTGGGTCCATCTCCAGTATCATACCTACACAGACAGAAAGATGATATAATTGTATAATTATGCTTACAAATTAAATTTATTTATATAGGACCAAATTGCAACAAAGGTTATTTCAAGGCACTTTACAAAGTAAGATTTAGGACACAAGTTAATAGTACTATACTATTAAACCTATATAGAATTATATAGAAGACCTAACAAATTCCTCTTTAGCAGCATGGGCGACAGTGGAAAGGAAAAACTTAACATAAGAAACCTTCGGCAAAACCAGGCTGGGTGGGTGGCCATCTTTAATTTTGGTGGACGGGGAACAGATTGGGGTTTAGATGAATTTTTAGGGGATGACGGCTGTAAGGAAGCTACAGAGAGGCGTGTAAGACTGCGTCCTGGGCTCTACTCTGAATTGTCATGTTTAATAAAAGTGGCCATATTTCTAGATAATAGAGCGGCACCATCTAAAGTAAGATGGGTGCTGACAGCTTTTCCAATTATCTATGTAGCAGGACAACACCTAGACAGTCAAGCAGTCAGATTGGGTCCAGAAAACTACAGTGTCTGACATTGTTTTAGCAAAGTTACACACTGATTCCACATCATTAACTGGACATCATTAATTATGTTAATGTGTTATGTTAATTATGAGTTTTACATACACCGACCAGGCATAATATTATGAACAGCTGTACAATCTAATGCAATCCAATACAACAGCTCTGCCATGAATCCTACATTTACAAACTTATATTTTTAAGTTATGTTAAAAAGTGTCTCTAATGTTTTGGCTTCCCTATTTACATCAATTAGGGGTCCAAACCATTAGACACAACTCCGAACATAACTCCACCGCTCACAATGACCTCAACAATGCACATGTAGTAGAATTATCACATTTCTAATAGTTTCAACTTAAAAATTGAAAGATTATAACTTTGTTAATGTAGAATTAATGGCAGAGATGTTTGTATTGGATTGCATTGTACAGGTGGTCATAATGTTATGCCTGATCTGTGTATATATAGTAGTTACAGAGAATTTATGCATTCTTCCAATACCTGTACAGTATAAAAAAATCAACTAATGGATATACAGGGAATGCAGACAAATTATCAGTTCACCTGTAATATCATTTGCATGAAGTGGATCTATCTCCTCCACCAGTGAGAAGAGCTTCTCCCCCAGCCTCTCTGTGTCATCAGCATCCGATGAGTCACTGTTATCTGTCCCTTCCACATTCTGCCTGAAAAGGAAACATTATTTTAAACATTTTATGTAACATTCATTTATTAATTAATACTGGTTCTTTTTACTGGTTTATACATATATATGAATAGGAAATAAAATGCATAAAAACTGAAGTGTGTTTCATGAACAGTAATAAGTCACATACTCTTTTAGCGTCCTCACTGCAAGGTTCACCTGCTCTTCCAGCTGTTTTGGATTTGAAAGAAGATTTAAAACCGCCTCTTTGTGCTGCTCAAGAAGCATTCCTGCAAAGAATTATATTAATGAATTACACACTAATAAATAATAGATTTGTTGGTCAATACTTTACATGTCTAAGAGCCTAGAGCTGTAGTAGCACCTCTTTGAGGTACGATGTGTTCAAAATCACAATGGTAATATGCTAATGTTTGGCAGGTTTAATGTTAATTATGTTCACATCTTAATTTAGCCTGTTTGTATGCTAATGTTTGCTAATTAGCACTAAACACAAAGTAGCACTGTGACTAATTGCAGTGTCATTAGTTCTTGACTGTACCGCAAACTATCGGACAAGATGAAATTTCTGTCTTTTGAGGAAAAGTCACCAAAACAGAAAAGAAATAACTTAAACATAGCCTGTAATTTCTTATAAGCCCTGTGACATTTTACTGCATAATATTGCTTGTTTGTTAATTGAGAGGACTCGTTGCTTACCTGTGATTTTTTGCGAGAGGCCAGTGTTGTAAACATCTACTTGTTCAAACAGCTGCTCTCCAAGAGAGTCAGATGACACAGACACATTATCCTCCTCTGCATCCTTAAATGTTATCCTACTGCAAATAAGGGGAAATTAAATAATTTTGTTATTCCTTTGCATTAAATGTGTTGTCCTACATCTAAAAAGACCACATCACTTCTCTGTGTCAGAAATCAGGACTTCTAATAACCTATATGTTTTCCACAACTAGGGGTAATGGAGGGAGGACATTATGCCAACTTATTGCTGTACCTGGGCTCCTGTGACTGCAGAGCTCTGAGGGCTTTCTCCACTGCTGCACTCAACATGGCCTCGTCCTGCAGCATCTGACTCAGGACAGAACCTGGTAGCTCCAGCAACATACCTGAACACAGAGGCAGGCGTGGGGACGTTGGTTTTGTGTGGTATTTTCATAGTTATTATTAGACACATCTTGCTGATTTGAACGACATAATGGAGAAAGATACTGAGATAGTTCACCCCACCTGTGAGTTTTCCAGCAGTCTCTTTGTGTTTGGGATAAATCCGACTATACAGCTGCTCACCCAATGTCTCAAAATCTTCTTCATCATCCATGTTTTACTTCTCACAATAAGCCACAGCCTGCGGCTGTCAGATTACAACGCACTGTATGTTAAAAAAGCCGTTTTCCATAGGGCTTTCACCTCTGATAACTTTTTTTGCTTCATATCCTCCAGCATTCAGCCACCAAATACTTCAAATCAGCATCCAGTTTTCACGACGATACTACTATGATTGTCTTCTTTATTCTATACTTGTGCCCTACATGAACGCTTGTTGCAATTTAAAGCAGCACTGTTGTATTTAAAGTTAAAACAGATGGTATTTGGCTACTTATTTTCTTTGATGGCTCTGTAAACACGAGGCGCACAGTGATGACGTCAGATTTACGCCGAGGCAATTAGGACGTGTTCCTCCGCTGCATTTGCGGATAACTAGTACTCCACATACTGAAACACAAAATTTGATATGGCATCAAAAAATATTAAATAATACTAACATATATGTAATATTTATTCTATAAACATGCTTTCATTGTGTGAAAATGGTTGGTAATATTGCAATTGTTGATGAGGATGTAGCTGTGACTGCGCAATGATCTCAGAGAGAGGTTCCGTAAAGCGGTTTCCGCTCTCTCCGGTCCTTTTCCTCCGCTAAAAGGTAACGTGGTCGCCTCGGCCGCTAGCAGCCGGTCCCTAAAATACATTTATTTTATGTCTTTGCATTTACTTAGGGTCATAAATAACGATATTATTGTTGTCTTCATTGTTGTACACTATATTCGGCCATGTGTGCTTCTTTACAGTGTAGAAATATGAGAAAATAGAATGTATGTGCTTGTCGGCTTGGTTAGGCCTCGACCTGCTAAATCAGTCCTGAGCTGTGGAGCTAGCGTTAGCAAACTTAACTCCACTCTTACAACAGCTCATTGTAGTATCAGCTCATTGTATGATCCAAATATGTGTACAAACACAACAAACTGGCAGTATTTTGTATGACGTCGGCTTAGAGCTGCCGTTTAATTCCCACTTTGCGGCGTAAAATTGGAAATAATGTAAAACTCGCTTGACACAAGATGAAGGGATGTTACAAATGTCGGTTAGCTCTAAGCACTGGCTCCAAGTGATTCCAGTAACACGTGGCTTTGTGTTGTCCAGGTTCATCATGTCGTCCCATCTGCAGTGGATGGTCATCAGGAACTGCTCCAGCTTCCTCATCAAGAGGAACGGACAGACCTACAGCACTGTGAGTAACATGAGCCCACCTCTCTCTGCTCAACCTAGTAACACCTGTGTCCATAACTACATACTATACGTATGCTAACTGTAAGTAGGTCTAGAACATGTTGGGTGGTTACACATGAAAATGACAAAATGTTACTTAATTTGTTGAATTTACTACAGTGCGTTATGGCTCCAACTAACAATTTCTTATTGATTAATCTTCTGGTTATTCAAATTAGTTAATAATCCAGTAACTTGTGTATAAAAGCCTCTTAGCATTTCCTGCTGTCGTGTTGGTGTCTTTTGTGTCTCTGGTTTTTTGCACCAGCTGTCCAAGATCTAAAACTATTCAGTGTACTGATGCGTAAGACAAAGAAAATAAAGTAATCACTGTTCAGATGCTTGAAAATTAAACTGTTTGTGATTTGACTGAAGAATTACATTTAATGCCCAAATTTAAGAGGGGTTCGTAAAGATATTGAAGAAGCAATTGCTATTATAATTAATTATAGTTAAATATAATAAACACTAAGTACATAGGAAAGATTAGTTTGCACTTTATGTAGTTAAATTAGTTGCAGAATCTCAGTCAATATCTGTTAGCATTCATATAGCATTTTTTTACATTGTTCATTATCAGTTTTTCATGATGGTGTATAAATACAGTATAATGTCCTGGGACACAGCATAGACTTGACATGGCAAGAGCTCAGTATACAACCTGCTGATAGAAGGATATGATGAGACAAGCTTTTCTTTGCTGTAACCTGAATTTCATTCATTTATGTGACAGGAACCGAACAACCTGAAGTCCAGGAACTCCTTCCGCTTCAATGGTCTGGTGCACAAGAAAACTGTAGGTGTGCAGCCAGCGGCTGATGGCAAGGGTGTTGTTGTCGTGCTGAAGAAGCGTACAGGTAAATATTTCATGCTATTATTTATCTTTAGTCACTTTTTTGTCATTAGAACATGTGATTTATTGAGTGGAATGTTCACAAGATGTCATTTAAACATTTTGGTGTCTGAAAGAATATTTTGCAACCTGTCATCTGTCCAGGTATGACCCAAATTGTTAAAAGGATTTTCAAACGCCAGTATCATTACTGAGCATCAGCCTCTTCACTTCTCTCTAATGGCTCAGTAGAAATGGCTTGTGCTTTAATATGTAGATATATGACACTGATTTCTGGAATTTGCAAAAATGAACTGTAAGGGGAAAAGAAACTTGATGTAAACATACTCGAGAGTTATTGTGGTCCTATGTAATTTGTTTTTGCTTAAGTACAGCTGTGTTATTGGAGCATATGCTGGAATGTCTATTTCATTGTCTTGTTTCACAGGCCAGCACAAGCCTGCCAGCTCTTATGAGAAGATCACCATCAACAAGAACTCCCGCGCCACCCTCAACAGCCTGAGGCACATCATCAGCAAGAACAAGTACAGGAAGGACCTGCGCATGGTGAGCTTTATCCCTAGTTAAAGGGCAAAATCTCAAAAGTTACTGTCATGGGATTGTATGATTTAAAGCTCCTGTAATTGAAGTATTTCGGTCATTTAGTTTTTAAGAATGTAATTGGAGTCTAATTTGTTTCCTCAGGCTGCCCTGCGTCGTGCCAGTGCCATTCTGAAGAGCCAGAAGCCTGTTGTCGTCAAAAAGAAGCGTACCAGGGCTGCCAAAACAGCATAAGCTGATACACATGATAAATAAATAAAAGCTTTTGTTTGGAAAAAACATCACATTGTTCTGATTATTAACATTAAGTTACTTTTCTGTGATATGCAGTATCTTCCATGTACAGTATTTGACTGTGCTTATTGGTATAGTTATGGTCCAGAAGTATTTATTGTTGAGCAGATACATTGTACAAGGAAATGATCAAAAATGCTATTTGTAGGATCAATCATCCTATGACCCTATACTAGATTCAGTACTATGGTTTAGTAAGAAAACAGTAAATGAGTTTCAGTTGTATGTTGCGTGGTATTTTGTTGTTTTCCTGTTGCACCAAACATAAACTGTCAATGGCTTTGCTTTTGCTGCAAGAAATAGACCAGTAAGTGAAGACTTTATTTTGCAGGCCAGTTTTTTTAGGTTAGATGTTCCCTTTGCCAAAATAACCTGGGAGCAGAACGACCAATAGAGGCTGTTAACCAAAAGTAGTGTAGTTAAACCCAAAAAAGTATCTGCTGGTTATATTTGCAGCAATGTATTAAGTACATGTCAAAACTATAAACAGATTGCTATTGTATTACAGTAGAAATCTGAAAGCTATACAGTGGAGCAGCTGAAAACAGTTTCAGTGTCCTTGTCACCTCACTGCTGTTCTCCCAGTGGTCATGTTGTACTGCATGTGACAGAAAAAAGCTGCAACTAATTAAATACCAGGTTATCTGTGCCAGCATTGATTTTCTCAGCCTGCAGTGTGAACATTAAGCTTTTGAACATATTTTTCAGCTGTATTTTACAAAATTTTTTCAACATAACATCTAAAGCATAGGACTTCACAGCTTCAGTTTAAAGTGTATCATTGTCATTTGAAGTAGATCATATTGGAGCATTTTAAGGCCTATTGCTGTTGTCACTGTGCTCACTGATGTGGAAAGATTGTATAGATTTTAAACCTGCCCACTGGCAGCTTTCCACCCATGGCTTTGGAAAACCAAAAACTGGTGTCACCGCCCCTTGGATTCAAGCAATAAAGTGTCCTCTACCATTCACTTCTGCAGTGAGGCACATCTCTTTCACCTGGGATTCAGATAAACCTAAAGAGCGGTTGGTTTGTGAAGATGTGATAGAGGCTATAAACTGCAGTCGCTATGAGGGGACTACGGCTAGTGCTTCTCTTCATGCTGCTGACGGTGCTGGTCCTGCAAAGTGAGAGTTTTGAATTGCAGGATACAATTCATGAACTGATAGAGGAAAACATCCACCTCCACGACCAGCTGGAGAACCTCACCCAAGCTCTCAGGGATCTCAAACGGATGCTCTGGCATCACTCAAATGGTACTCTTTACCATTTATATCTAAAATTAACTTAATATGAGTCATGTAATAGGTGATTTTTTTATACTGAAAAGTTATATATTGGTGCAGCAAGTAGCCGAATTAGAAACACTTTCATGTTGACGTGTATTTTGAGGAGTGGAAATAGAAAAATACATCAGGTTGAACTAAATATTTTAACATAATTATAATTTTAATCATGCATATCCGCAGTCCTCTGTATTTTGTGGCAGTCTGTGGCTAACAGCGAACTGCTTTTAACAGAAACAAACAGTATACCTTTAATTTTCACTTGTTTCCCTAATTCTTATTTTTTTTCTCTACTATTGATTATATTTCACTGCAAGCAAGTCATTTTGCACATCACTGATGTGTGCTAACCTGCATTTCACTACACGTGACGAATAACATTTAAATCAAATTGAAAAACACTATGTGCACAGAATGTACAATATGTAACTTCTACAGCTTTACCGATGCACTTTTAAGATCCATGAGTTTTATACATCTGCCTGCTCTTTCTTTTCATGTTAGTAGCTTCCTTTCTGCTCTTAATTCAATTAACTACAGCCTTCACTCAGTCACACAGTAACTTTCTTTTCACAGTTTGACTGAATTATATTCTGTAATTTATTTTCCATGCGCTCATCTTGCATGCTGTGTTTAATACAGACCCAGATCATCATGAACACCATGAGCATCATGCTGCAAATGTTCAGCATCAGTGGGAGGAATGGTCAGAACACGGTGTGTATCAGTGTTTTGGTTTGAAACATTACAGTGAACCCAGAGAGATCTGACTGTGGTTCTGAAAAGTTTCCAGCAGATTGCATCGACCGGGCAAGTTGTGGTGGCAGAGGCCATACCATTAGTTAATGATTTCATGGCCAGGCAGGGTGCAGTTAGGCTTTATGGGTCACCTAAGCACCAGAGGGATAACGAAACGTTTTGTTAATCAACTCTGCCACAGAAGAGTTTTCTAGCACCAGCATGTCAGCTAAACTTTGAATACAAAAGATTTAAAAATGACATGATGTGAGATAATACTAAAGTATTTCCTCTTCCCTGACAGGCATCAGTGCAGAAACTCATCTCCTTTTGGAACATGCCTTTTGTGGACATGACTTGCATGGTTCAGCTGCTGCTCTTCGTGAAACAACCCTCCTGCTGCTCACATTACCCTGTCTCACCTTGTTGTCGATGGACTGTTTATAGGCTTCCTTTGCTTGGTGTCCAGTGAGGATCTACACAAGACCTGATCTGTTTATCTATGTTGGAAATTTTTAGAGAAAAGTCTTCTCTCACAGCCAGCAAGGATGAGTGTAACCTACACTGTGTAATTTAATATAACCGAAGGGAAAGTTTTGATATTGTTACACACAGAATTGGATATGTTGACCTACAGCACAATCATCCCTAAGGAAGAATAATATTTTTTATAATTTTGACTGTGATGCTAAGATACATAATGTAACCAATTTTTGTAACTGAACTTGTAACTTTGGTCACTAACCCAAGTTTAAGTTGATAAAAAAGACTAAATAAGACAATGGAAACTTGCATTCTTTAAGACATGATCATGGGTATATACATTTTGATGACAGGAAAAAAATGGAAAAAATAGCATGCAAATAATACTAATTTCTATCTTTAATAACGCCTGTGTTATTGTGACAAGTCAAAACGTCTGACATAAAAAGAAATACAATTTATGTAAATGCATTAGCAGCATGTTAATACATCTCTGATAATATGTAAATAGTGAGGCTGATATTGGGCTGGATTACATTGATGTACAGGCAGACAATCTGAAGTCAGAACGGGAATGGCAGACTATGCCTGTTATGAATAAAACTGTTAAATAGAGAAGTTATTCCTCAACAGCCACGCATTGCTGCATATCCAGATCAAAAATGTATTTATGGTGATTGTTTGATATCATCAAAATCTTGAAGATTATAACACAGTCCTATATTCACAAGCCCGGTCAGATGTGGTCCACTAACTCCTGATAAAAGTTTCTGTCTCATCGGCTTATAATTATTACATTGTATTCACTAAGTAGGCGCTAATTTAGTCTGTCTGCCATTTGATGCTGGGCAGGTAGTGGACAGTGGGTGCACCACAGCTTTTGCACTAAAAACTCATGAAAGTAGTGTTAGTAATACACTTAAATAGTAGAAGAAAAAAAAACCCTGAAACATCAGAAAACTAAAGAAGTAGGAATGATTATCATGTTGTTACAAGGAGCAGCTGCTTAAAAAGTAGTACATCTTAAAGTTTCTTTTGTGTTATTGTGTGTCATCTCTATATTGGACAACTTTAATAAATAAAAATACAACAAGCAGTGAGACCAAACGCTTTACAATTTATTTTTTTCCCCACTATTTGAAATAGTACAGCACATATAAAAGTTATAAAATTAACTCAAAGTCAGGTCGAAATTAAGGTTTTATAATCGACACGGTGAAACACATAATACAGTGGAAATGCACAAGAAAGAAAACAGAAATGTGTTACAATAAATAGTTGACAGTCACAGCTCAAACAAAACATTTAACCTAACACCTACAGCTCTCTAACTGCACGACAACAGGTCCTCAATAATGATGATATTTCTTCTAAATCGGAATGATGATGATCATGTACTGTACCGTGATGTCTGTAGTTTTTGCATTTACTATTTGTTGTGATTCAATGCTGGTATGTTGGTATGTAGTAGTGAAATGTGAATCCTGGCTCAGTCTGTCATCACTACAGGGGGTCCAAGTACATATAAATGATCTATGCTCCATGCAGACTGTGTATGCATACTTCTCAAGCACATAATGCCTGTTAGATATTATGGCTCTAGTCTATATCAAGGTCGGAGTCCTCATCGCTCACATTGTTCTGTATGATAGCCCCATTGCGAACCGTCTTTGGGACCATGGGGGGCTTCTCGGGCAGCAGGCCATATTCTTGCAGCAGGGCTTCCAGATCTACCGCAAAGAAATCTTCCCCAAGCTGATCTGTGAGCCGCACAAAGTTGCCGATCAGGTCCCCTCCTTTGTAAACAAGTAGAGCGGGCAGAGCACTGTCTCTGAACAGTGCGCTGGTGCTGATGGCTGAGCTGCGTACACTGCAGAACTTAACCAGTGGGTATTCCTGAGCCAGACACATCAGACTGCCACTCATGGCTTCACAACCGGGAACTTCGGGCTCATAGATGTGAATCATTACCAATGTGCTTTTGTCCTCCTTGTCTAAAGCCTCCAGAAAGTCCTCTCCACTGTTAAGCTCATAGACCTTCTCAAAGCGTTTACCACGGCAGAGCTGGCGCCGCATCTCTTCGATGCGCTGCATACGGTAATGCTGCAGGAAGTCTTCATCATCCTCCTCTTCCTGGAGCATGTTATACTCCTGCATGGTCATCTGTGACATAAACAGAGAGAAAAAAATTGTTTGACATGTTGTAAAATATTCTTATTCACTTTCTTGGAGAGTTCAAGAAATGTAAAAATCCCTCTTAAGGTCCCACCTAAAAATCAATAATCAGCCCCTTGATGGACCCTATGCAGTATGAATATCTGGTACACACATAGCTGTCAGATGCATTAATGCAAAGTACCATTAATAAAACTATATTAATTAGGTTACCTCTAATTACCATCTTGCTTGGGTTCAGTCATTTCCCACAGCAAGTGTTCCAGTAGCAAATGCGACACAGTTTCAAGAGGATCTCACTTGTGCTCTAACACAAAATTTAGGCTACAGAAGCTTTTCACATGCATTTTTTTCCAATACAGTTAGGTCCGGAAGTATCTTGAGTGTTTTCTGTGATTTTGCCTTTATACACCACCCCAATGGATGTGATATAAAACAATCAAGATGTGATTTTGTTTCACAAAAATATGGCATTTACCATTTAGGAATTACAACCATTTTAAACAGTACCTCAATTCCAGGAGCTCAATAGTATTTGGGAAAGTGACATAATTGTAAATATAATTGAAAAAATAATATAATATGATATAATATGACCATATTTTTTTAATATTTGGATAAAAATCCTTTGCAACCAATGACTGCCTGAAGTCTGGAGGCCATGGACAGCACCAAGGTTTGTCCCTGGAGATGATGTGCCAGGCCTTCACTGCAGACATGTTCAGTTGCTGCTTGATTGTGGGTCTTTTAACCTTCAGTTTTGTCTTCATTAACTGAAGCATGGCTTTATTTCTTTTTAAGTATATACTGTTGTCCACACCAAAGGTTTTGACATTGTAATTGTAATTTATCACTCTGTTTAAAATAACTCTTGATCGTTTTCATTCAAATCCCAAATACTTGTGGACCGATGTATGTTTTTTACACCCAAACTGCTTACTTTGCTTTTGATTTTGTCCTTCATCTCTTTCTCCTTCTCTTTGTCCTTTTCCTGGTCGAGGTCAGAGCGGCAAGTCATTGACAGCTTCTTGATCAACCTTTCCATCTCTTTCTTCTGCTCTTGTTTCTGTTCCACCTCCAGCTGCTTGTACTTCCTCCAGTCATTGATCACACCCTTGGGTCCTAAGATGTAATAGCCAAGTCACCATCATCATATCAAATAATAATGAAATTAATTGTTGCAGCTTTACTGTCTGCGTCAGCTACCTGTGTTAACAGCACTTCCATCAGCACTGTAGTCTATCTCAGGCTCATTGACGTCAGCATCCCGGATGGTCTTGTTTTCTCCATCCTCATCCTCGTTATCACTGCCCTCATCTTCACTGCTGCTATAGTAGTACTGTAGCTTCTCTCCCAGTAACTTGTCATCCAGAGTCGTCATGATAGCTGCTCACTTGGGGAAAGCAGTTATTAAAGTGTTATACAAGACAAAGGTAAAACTTTATCTATACACAGCCAAGTTTAATGCTTTCATACTTATACATATTTCTGCCTCATCTGATTAGCAAAAAAAAAAAAAAAAGTCAGCTAGGACGAATCTAATAAAAAGAGTGGACTATATTTTCTCAAGTAACTCCTTTTGATAAGAGCTGCAACTATTAGAAAATTAACAAATTAAAAAATCCACTATTTTGGAATTGAGTAAATCAAATTATAACCAAATAATTATTATCAAATATAAAGATTTTCTGCTTGATTTTAACACATGCAAGAAGAATTTAAATATGTTTTTGTAATTTAAATAGATGCTGGGAAGACCATGTCGATTGGGGATCTGGAAAGCTATGATGGACATCTTTTTACAATTTAGATTAATTAGCTATTAATCCAAAAATAATCAGTAGTTGTAGCCCTAAATTTGTGAGTGCCTGTTGACAATGAGACAACTGCCCTTCTATTTCCACCTGGTAGATAAAATCCCTTCATATAAACAACAGGCTATTATCATTTACTAGTCAGACACAGTAATGCTACATCACCCAGTGAAGGATCTTAATCTTGACTAAGAGCCATCCAAGCTGTCATACGTCTGATGTAAAGAGGCTTACTTAAAAAATAGGACATCTACGTTATACATAGCTTATAATAAACGTGACAATTTAGTTGATCTTTTAACGCTTTTAATGGTGCACTAAGCCAAATCTACAGTACTGTTAAGCCTGCAAACGTGCACAGATGGAGAGACATGGAGGCAGACACGCTCCATAAATACAAACTGCTTCTGACAGTGGTCAAGCAGCAAAATGTATATTATTATTCCAAACTGGTGCAGCTCCTTTATTGGATTTGATTAACACTTGCTGACAATTAAATATGTTTGCACTGTCTTTGAATGTGACATTTCCCAAACATGTAAACAGAAGAAGCTAAGCTCTACAGGCAACACCTAACTTGTCAAAGAAACCCTAATGTTACGATAATTTAGCCAAAAGAGCTAACATTAGTTATTGTCGGCAACGTCTTTACCAGCTACATGTTATTTCCTCAAACGCTACTGTAAAGAGGATAGAGACAATCCAATTAGTTAGCTTGTTTATTAAATAGGATGAGGCCAAACCAGCAGAGGCTAGTAGCGTTAGCTAGGTTAGCCACCTATCTTATGTAGCTTTTCTACACTCACTTCCTGCGACAAACCCTAAACATTAGCTAAACACGACCCGAGTGAATGTTAAATTTAACTCCCATCTAGCAAGATACGCTTTTATAAAGCATATCAATTACACACACCAATATTTGGACCTGCACTTACCTCGAGTTTGACCAGCTAATGTTAACGCTAGTAAAACGGAACCGACTCCTTGTGATCACTCCAGCTAATCTGCTAGCTTAGCTTTTAGCTACCGCGAGACACCATCCGGGAATGTGTTGCCTTCAGGGTCACAGGGATGTCGAAATTATGACGCACAAACAACCTACAGGCAGGTCAAAGATGCGACTTAAGATGCATTCATTGCGTGAATATAATTATTGTTGATTACTTACAAATTGTCGACAGTTCATTTGTCAGGTTTGCTGTACCTTTGTAAACTCAAACATTCCCTAAATGTAACTAATTATATTTAGCTTCGATTAACTCAGTTACACCCTTTCATATCCACTCATTACTGCTGCACTTTGTTTAATTCTGGTGTTATTGCCATTAAAACTAGTATTACAAAGTATGTTATTTGTCATATTCTGAAGCGACCTTACTGAAAGTGGCCTAAACTGAGAGCATTTAAAGGCAACACAACTTTGTTCATCCCAATGACGTTACACAATAATTGAAGCTCTCTCATGAGTCATAGGAGCTGGAGACCCAAGCATGATAAGTCATATCCGTGTGTGATGAATTTTGGTTTAAATTACTCACATAACAAAAATCATTACACCCTAGACAAAGTGATTTCACTGGATATTTAGTGGCTGCCATTGCACAATGCAATCTCCTCTGCACCAAGGATGGCTTACCACAGTTTACTTCACATAATTTAACAGGTCCTCCATCTTGTAGTCTTGATTTTTAGACTTAAACTGTTATGTTTATGCTTCCCCTTCTAATGTGTTACATCAAACTGTAACAAACTAAAATTTCAAGTAATTCACTGTGACAATGTGACAACATTACAGTATACACTTCAGCCTGCCATTACAGACTTTTCCTTAAATACATTATTTATTATAGTATATTAATGTGTTAATGCACTAGATAAAAATGTCAAACAAAGTCAAAAAAGCTAAACTCAGCATAGATTAATAGATTCTTATGATCCTGATCACCTATTTGGAGCTGGATCAGGTCTGCAGAAGCATTACTATGCAGTTCAAACCACTACAACTAGAGGGCAATATGGCTACAGCATATGACACACTGACGCTCCTATTACCACCGCTGGCACATTGTAAATGCAAATGACTACAGAAAGTACAAGATGAGGTCAAAGGCTGCAGAGAGGTGTGGATTTGCTTGTTTTTCCAGCCATAAATAATCCCACTTATATTTACTTTAACATGAATGTATGAGCTATAGGGCATTCTTTGGTTTTGTTTATTGAAAAAACATGCACACTGATTCACTGTTCGGCTGCCATCACTACCTCAAGCCAAAGAAAACACTGGATTCAAGAGAAGCAGAGGGGAAATGCAGGAATGGAAAAAGGCAAGAGGGCTACAGTACAATGGACGGTCATGACAAAGATTTTAATGCCTGCAAGTTTAAATGAATGTTTCAAATTCACTTTGTGAGAATAGTTACATGCAACTATTTCTGGTAAAAATGACTCTACAAACTATATACAGTGTGGATGTGTATTTTGTATTTCAGTCTTCAGGCACAAAGCATTTACAAAAAGCAGTTTTTGTCATCACTGTTTTTCCAAGTCTGAGAGAAAGAGTGAGCAAGTTAAGGGAAAGGTTGAGTTTGAGTTCTGAGTCCCAATGATTCTCCAGTGCTGTTCAAAGAAACATTACTGTGTGTTCTCCAGGCAAACATCTTCCAACACGTATTTGTTTTCTTTAGCAGCAGACTCCTTTAAATTCATACACAGATTTGAACCATAAACTCTGAGTGTCATAGCTCATCAGTCTGTGCTTTACTGTCATCGTTTCCGTTCTGGGATTGCTCTCCAGTTGGTACCTTGAACGCCACATAAGGACAGGTCCTAGTGTTCAAACAAACCAGCTTCTTCAATGTGGCAGTATTTACAATGTCAAAGCCAACTTTCCCGCCAAAGGTGCTGGGCTTCCAGTAATCTGGAGAACATATAGGGTTTCCCATTAGACCTTTAAGGGAGAAGGGGGCACCCATCTCCACCATGCTCTCTCCAAATATGGTCCCTGGTCGTGTTTTCTCCAACAGCAACCCAGGATAATATTCAAGAGCATCAATATCACCGTAGAGCTCTTCAAGAGCACTGGCTATCTCCTCGTTATCTGAAAAAAGCAAGGTACAAGTATTGTACTGTTAATAAAGATATCCACTATCTGAGAAGATCTAAAGTATAGGTTTTGGTATCATGGCATCATGCTATAGAATCTTGTGAATACCTGATGCACATCAGAAAGAAAAACAAATCTGTCTAACCTCAACATTTAGCGAATAATTTGATACAAAACGTTTTCCGCTGCTACCATTTAGAGGATAGTAATGGAAACATTGCAACAGCAGTGCAGAAGTAAAAGTGTTAAAGTGCCTACATATGATGTAGATGCTATTTATCCCAAGAATGTAAACAGAGCTGCTCTCATGGACTTGTGAAAGTCATAAATTATATGCTTGGGAGGGCTGAACCTCAGACTGTGTGGTCTTTACACACACTGTTTTTCTTACCATTGAATTCTCTGAATGATTTGTACGCCTTAAGGTTAAAACGCTTCCTGTACTCGTTGAAAGGCTGCATGCGCAGTTGGCGGGACTCTTTAATTGCCCCCACGGCTACTTTGGCCACCACAGCATTAATGTTATGCCCTCCTCCAATCTGCAAGACAAAGATTTGAGAATTTGAGAAGTGTCTAATATCAAAAATTATTGGAGGTTTTAAAATCTATGAAATGTTAAATGCACGGTGAATCTGTGAATGTGAAACCTGATAAACATACATTAAAATGTCAATTATAACTTAATTTCACACATGCACATGTATTTTTCCTTCCTATGTCAATGGTATAGTACACACACGGTTAACAATGCTCAAACATTAGTGGCCTTACATTATCACCTTGTAATGCCAATCATATAAGCAGACTAAAAATAATCAGCAAGCCTCAATGTGAATGTCAAAAGAACACTTAACCATTACCACTAATGATACGGTGTATCCAGTGAGTTAATGCGTTACTTATTACTATGGGAAGTTTCAAACAGTTGCCTACAAAAACTGCTTTGTCTCTCTTTGCATATTTATCTTTATGTCAGTGGTTTTTACCTGGCCAGCGGGTTGCCGAGAGAAGGCATCCACCAGCTTTTCAATGCCATAGTGCGTGAGAACAGATGTATTGAAGAGGAACTGTTGGTACGACAGATCATCTCCATTAATAAAGAAGCTATCAGGCATCAAAGGGTGCCAGTGGTACAGCTGGCTGAACTCCAGAGAAATACGGTTCCCATACTGGAAGTGGGTGTTAAACAGCAGAGGAGGATCAAATTTCAACTGCAGCAGGTATCCACTGAGGTGCTGCACATACTCCTCAATCACAATTTTTATTGTCTCGCCTGTGACAACATGCAGAAACACAAAGAGGGACAGAGAGATTCAAATTAAACAGCTGAGTCACAGCTTAACAGCTTATGTGGAGGTGTGCGGACATACATCATTAAAAAACATCAGATGCACCAGCAGTAGACAAACAAAAAACATATGCATTAAAGGTTTCCTTTGACATTTTGGGAAGCAGGATTATTCACCTTCTTGTTGCCAAGATCAATAACACTTGCATATCTGTCAGTTATATATGAAACTCCTGCCAGTTTATTTTTATAAATAAGATGAAAACTGGGGAAACAGCACGTCTGGCTCCAAAGTTAACAAAATCCATGCGTCACCTCTAAAGCTCGCCTGTAAACATGCTTCAGCGTGTTTGTTTCATCTGTACAGGAACCAACGTGTAACAGCACCCATTCCCAGATTCCCAGTACGAGTAATTATTACATATTAAACAAATGACATAAAATAGTTTTGATGTTTTTCAAAAATCCCCTATTTCCAGTCTGTGCTAAACTGAGCTCATCAGCAGCAGCTTTATATTTGCAGAACAGGTATGAGAATGGAAAAATTTCGCACTTCTTGATTTCCAAATATGTTGAACTGGTACTTCAAAATTATATCCAGCTCACCAATGATGATGAGACGTGCGGTCTGAAAAAGCTGTTCATCGTCCCATGTGGGATGATCTGCCTTGAGGAGGTCACAGACACGGTTATGCTCTCTCAGCCACAGAGTGGCGTACATTCCCAAACCGGGGAGGAGTCCATATACTTCCTGACCAATCGCCATCTGATGCTCAGGAGGGACCCCAGGGGGGTAGCTCATCTTAACCGGTGCATCAACAACAGAGGGAGGGTAGATCTCGCCATCAATTATCTAATAGGGAAAAATGTAATTAATGATAATAAGCACTTAGAGCAAATTCTGAGTTTTGCAACTCTTTCCACTTTATTATGTGACCTGTCATTTTCAAAAGCATATTCACCATATGTAGAGTATATCTATCATACTTGGCAAATTCATGAATTCATGAGTAATTCACAGAAAGATTATCTCAAACCACTATCAGAGTAAGTATTAAGTATTATCTCTGCCCTTGGAATGGAAATTCTAGCCAATGCTAATAAATTACAGCTGAAGAATAACTGCAGGTTTAATTACTTTTCCAATCTGATTGCACTAAATCACTGTGGGTGTGATTTCTGGAGTCACAGTTTCAACTCGTTCACCTGATACTTAAGTTTTCCGTCTTTGTGAAGTCTAAGATCAAGCTGACGATCCAGGCTGTCACCATAGATATGTCCTGCATCCACCTGTATACGGCATGAGACAAGGCAAAATAATATGAGAACAGAGAAATAAAAAAGATTTTTACCAGTTAAACACTTTTCACATGGTTTTATTGCCTTTATTTTTTATGAAGCATGTAATGTGGACTAACCCCATGGGATAATGCCTTGGTGTAGCCCAGACCCATACGATTATAGGTCTTAAAGAACTGGTGGGTGAAGTGCTGTGCGAAGAACGCGAACATGAGGTTGGTGCCCTGGGGGTCAGGTCTGAACTTCCTTCTCTTGAGCAGTTTGTCAACCAGGAGCTCAGGGTCAGGCAGCCCAGCCTTGCCTGAACAGAAACACCACAGCGTCACACACAGCACAGGACGAAGACAGATACATCACACCTCTAGTCATAATACTCAAATAGTGTGTTGTGAAAACAGTACTGATACATTTAACACATCACACTGCACAATTGTCCAAGGTCAATAATCTTTATATATGTCACTGTGGTGAAAGTTGAGCTTCACTGACTACACACTCTGCAAAGGATATGTTCTATATGTGATAATACTGATGCTGTCACACATTTGCTTCCCATAAATAATAACTGGGAAGTAACTTTATAACTGAGTAAATTTATATATATAACTACATACCACATATTTTAGAAGGGAACATTGTACTAAATCAATCTGAGGTTCAACAAACTTTTCTGATATTAATAATAACTACAGAACAAGCATACAAACACTACGAGTCCTTGTACTTAATAGTATACAAAGTAGCTTAATCTGCTTAATCTCAAGATGGCACAATATTGAAATTTAGATTACAAGGTAATGCATAAGTAAAAATAATAATATAAAACAATACACTGCAAAATTCTTAATACTCGTGCCACCATTATAATTATTATAGTATTTGGTAAGATTAAAAGACAGCACGCACAACTAAACAAACGTCTACAGTATTTGGAAAAGTTTAACACACAAAATAATACATGGAGCGATTTTAACAATACTTTTCACATTACATGTGCTGCGGTAATTTGATCCACTGATGAAAAATATTGATTAATGCAGCTTCTTATAAAACTTATAATAAAGTGACTGACCTTTGACCCCCAGAGGTGAAGGGCAGTCCTCTGGAACTGGAGGCAGAATACGAGTGTAGTAGCTCAGGTTATAGTAGGATTCCCAGCTGAGGTAGCCATAATTTGAGTTGTAGGTTGGAGGGCTGGGTATTAAGTTAGACCTAACTGTTTATACAAAAAAAACGTTATCAGACATACTGAATATGTGACAGTCTTGTATACTCTCTACGATAACTGACTACTTTGAACCTGTTAGAACCAGCCGCATGAGAAACCCTCGCAGGAAGGTGTGGTTGATGATGTCCCAGAGCAACCGGAAATGGGTGAGAATATAATGCACCACATCTGGGCTGGGCTTCAGAAACCCACGCACTCTGGTCCAGAGCTCCGCTGAGGTGGACACACAAAAAAACAATTTAAGTGTTACACAAAGTCAAAGCAGCTGGGAATCTGAAGTGGAAATTAACTCTGGATAACAAAATCAAAAATTATGTCATTGTGAAGCACAACTGCAAGCTTCTCCTGAGATTTATCGCCCACACACGCCTAAGACATTTTCAGCAATTTACAAAATGAAAAAACCTTGGCAACCCAGGACAACTACCCCACAAATATTTAAAATGTTCTAACAGTGAGGGAATGTGGTTTGGAACATGCATTTACGACCTCAATATTTCTAAAATCCTGATTACAACCTGGACCTAGTTTTTTGGACATGGAGCTGCACTTGCCTATCCTACATCATGTAAGAACAGAAAGGCACTCAGATGTTATTACTCAGTCCCCATAAGCCCATATCCTGTTTCATCCATCCTGTTTCATGCTTTTGTTCCCTCTTGTCCCACTTTCACTTTTTTTTTTCCTGGACAATCAAAGAATGCCTGATTCTTATTATGAATGTGAGTATGATGTAACTGCATAACTGCCAACCAAACACATCAAATTTAATTAGGGACAACAGTGTGTGAGTGTTTCTTGTCAATGAGAGGCAGACAAACAGAGCTAGTAAAAGCTTCAGTGAAAAGAAGAGCAGAAGCAGCTCTGATCCAGCTGGTGCCTTCAGGCATTTGCTCCTGTTTTCCAAATATTTGGCTCTAGACGAGAAGTCCAAACTCTGTGAGCCAGACTATGTTACACTATTTCCTGATTTATCAAAAACAAAATTAAATGGTATTTTATAAGTCAATGTTTTGATCTTAAACATCTTATGTCCAAAAGAAAACAATAACAGTATTTCAAATTCCACAATGTGGCAATAAAGGAGGAAATGAGAATTGCATAACTGGACTCACGGACAGTGCAGTTTTCTCCATAGTAACCAGTGCGAGTGCAGTCACAGTCATACTTGTCCTCACCATACCTTACACACACACCGCAGTGCTGACAGGGCAAATAACAGCAAGGGTTCACTGTGGAAAACAAGAAGAACTGATGTCAAAAGACTATAAGACACTTGTTCATAACCTCAGGCAGAGAAATTACATGGAGCTCTGACACAGTAAGAGAGTGAGAGATTAAAGAGATCGGATATGGAACTGTTACAATATGACTGCGCCCTGAATCCTCCACAGTGATTTAAATCCCATACAATAAAACATCTGTTTTAACAAACATCAACAAACTTGAACTAGACACAAGCTTTTGTTCTTATTGAAAACATCTGCCACGTGTGAGTCAGTTGAATTTCAGTTAGTACAAATGTGACTTTCTTTAAAACCCTTTAAATGAGGTGGAAACAGGGAATAACGTCAGGCGACTGCAGTTTCTGGTAATGTTTCCTCATACTTTCCATAACATATCCCACAATAGCCCAGGAAAGAGCTGTGTGTGACACCAAAGCTTAGTGTTTTTTCTGGAACTGATTATAATAGTTTACCAAATCTATTGTATGTGTTATACCTATGATTAGTGCCAAATTACAGGGTTCGAAATTGTATTTTAATGACACATAAAATTAAGCACTGTAGTTTTTTCACTTAAAGTGAACATTTCATAAATACACTTTGTTAAAATAACAATGTCTTTGTTTTAAGGAGTTGTATGTGCCTGACTGTGTCTTAGCTAGAAAACATTAGCAGCTTCTGAACTGCTCCCAACCAAGAAATTACTTAAAATTTACTGCAAAGTTTTCGAACAGATTAACTACATACTCATATTCATTAGTGAGTCTTAGAGTTGCAGGGGGATTGTTGCTGCTGGACCTAACCAGGCTAGCTGTTTACATCCTCTCCAGTCCTTATGCTAAGCTAAACTATGATAATCAGGTGTTAAACTAGTCTATAAAATATCCATCCATTCATTTTCTGGACCGCTTCATCCCTGTAGGAGTCACAGGCCTGCTGGAGCCTATGCCAGCTATCATATGGGCGAGAAGAGGGTTACACCCTGGACAGGTCACTAGTCCACAACAGGGCCAAGTCCATAAAATATTAATATTAATACAAGTTTGCAAAAAAAAAAAAAACACAATCATCTGAGCCACAACAAAAGATCCTTGTTCTTACAAAAAAAAACAGGAGGTAGAGGTAGAGAGAGTCTGGCAGATGTATGAACAAGTTACAACAAGAACATTTCACACATGCTGGGACATTAAATCCTTTTAAAGGATATGTAAAGGTGTTTTCTGTCTGCCTTTAAAACAGCATCAAGTGATCATCAATCCTCCTGCTCATACTGTCTGTTGATAGATCTTTTTAAAAAGTAAGCAACTTTCGACGGTGCCCACTTAATATAACAGATTTGGAAGATTAATTTGTTTGAATACATTTTTTAATGCATTTATAAACAATAGTATTGTATGATGATAATACTAAGAAGGACTGTGGATTTGACCCCCATCACTTCCACTGGATGTTATGCCTGCATGTTAGAAAGGAATTTCTTAAAGTCCTGTATTAAAAAATCCTGTTCAGTCAAATGGGTATGTGGGTATTGTTTTATGACACATTTGAAAAAAAAAGTGAACCCATCCTTTAAAATACATCATTAAGTGATGCATATAAAATGTTCATATCAGACTTCCTTCACAGTTTGGGGTGTAGCTTATAAACATTTTGTGGACTGTGAGAAATTACAAGCCATCCAGAACAGAGGCAGACTCTTTTGAGGAAAAGCATTGCTGCAGAGACGCATGAACACTTCTGTGCACGTGTAAAAACATGCCTCTCTGCCCATGCAGCCCCCGTCCAAAGAGCCCCCATCTACAGTATCTGTTTCCCAGCAGCACAACCCCCCCACTCACTCAACCAGACTAAAACTGATAGGTTAAAAACGTTCTAGCTCACATGCAATGAGTGAATTTTCCCTTACATCAAGTGGGATGGTACGAATTACTATCACTGAGATTCCCCCCTGTGGCTCACTTATCTACAAATCCTGAATTACTGGAAGTTCCTATGTGGATCAGCGGTGCCGTAAAATTAATTTGTAGGCACGCAAAGGCAGAAATCTGATAAAAACACAGAAGTGGTGAAACACAAGTATGTGTAAGCTGATAACATTATAGCCTGAGGGCTGGATGTTGTATTGTTTATTTAAGGGCTGAAAGAGAAGGGGGTTGCATGTTACATGTCTCCACAGGTCTGATAAGTCTGCTCTGGAAAGAAACAGGCTGAAATAATGAAATACCATAGACAAAAAGATCTTACTGTATCCAACTTTAATCCATAGTCAGGCGTCTTTAAGCTGATTATAATTCAAGTATGTATTAAAAAACCCATAATTACGCCTTCCAATGCTGTGTTTTTATAAGTTTTAGGAGAATAATAAGTTAAGTAAAACACGATGCTGAGTAAATTCTTTTTATACTAGTCTCTTGTGATGAAGGAGCAGGAGGAAGCCTGCCAAGACAGGTCTTTGGTCACAGAATCAGAGGAATGTCTAATAACCTTGTGGCAGCCAACCCGCCATTTTCAGTGAGAGACCTCAAAACTACTGGGTTAGTGAAAGCATACACATGTGTGCGGTTTGAAATGCCCCTGTGCACTGAATATCAAAACTAACAGACTATAGTACAATGCAGGACTCATCCAACTCCACTGACCTTTCCCGGCACTTACCTGTATTTGAGGTAACCTCATCACCCAGGCATGCAGGCTCGAGCAACAGCAAGAGAAGAGCGCAAACTGATCCTAGGACAGAGGCTTAAGCAACAGTTTGACATCAGTTTTGTGCAGAAAGTTAAATCACACAAAGCAGCCACATAAAACACCGGACATACTCACATCTCATCACAGCAGCCTCAGTTCAAGATATTATCATTCCAACTGGAAAAACTGAATAAAAAAAGTGCTGAATTCCGAAACTTCACGGGTGTTGCAGGTTGGTACAGAGCAGTAAGGAGGAGATGCTGGAAACAGGCACACGGTGACAGAGGAGCAGCATCAGAGATCAGACTTGTGTCTTCAGTCCTGCAGCTTCGTCGCACTGCGCCCACCTGCACCGACAGTTACCAAAGTAGGTCGGAGATTTCAGTTCTTTACTGCCTCCTGCTGGACCGTACACCACATTATATCTTCACCAGGGCATGAACCATGCAGCATGTTTCGCCATTTCCCTTTTTTTGCCATTGCATAACGGATTATTATTTGCGCATTTTCACTTCTACACCAAAGCATTCATGCTTAAATATTGATATTAACTTTATTTAGAAAACCCAAACATTCAAATGCATATTTGCCTTAAAGCACCCATTGCAGCAATATTCACAAGGGGGGGATATAAGTAAAACTTTTATAGGTGAAAACAGAGCAGAGTCACATATCAGCACAGAGGAGAAGCCAGGTGTTTCTGATGAGCATGTTGAGAAATGCTTTTGCTGGCTTATCTCATCTAAGAGTGAAACCACTCAGTACCAGTGCAGCGTGAGATAGCAGAACGTCATCTATCAGATAAAACCATTGTATTGGCTCACAGTCTGTGGAAAAGTCCTGAGAACAAGAAACAGGAATAAACAGCTTAGGAAAAGCCAGAAGGCATTTGTCAGTTTTGCAACAGGATTTTTTTCTTAATACGTTTTGGCTGCCTGTGAATCAGGATGTAGTCATTTAAAGAATCAAATTTCTTTTATCATTGTCTGTTATAATGTCTGGAAACCAAAACTGGACACCCCCTGTTTGTCTCTTGTGTGTATGAGGTCACTCTGCTGCTGGGAAATGAACCCTGTTGTTCAACTACAGAATAAAGTTGTTCTGGTCAGCTGAGGATTCAAAGTGCCACACCAAACATTTCGACAGTCTGTGACTTCTGGCTTTTGTCACTGTGACGGTCTCCTCCGAGGCTGCCCAGCTGCAACCGTAAAATTTTTACTTTTGACTCATGTGTAAACCTACTTCGTTCCAGTCATCATCTGAGAGATTTCAGTATTGTTTGGTGCGTGCTAAATATTTATGTTTTGCTTAAGAAATGGCTGCTGTAGACTCATCCTCCAGCTGCAGCTGCAGGGAGCTGCTAGTCCTAAAACATTATGAACATGTTCCAGCGCTCCTGTCCAGCTTTGGGTAAAGTATATTTGCTGTATATTTTCAGTAAATAGATTAAAGAAATGAATTGGTTGTTGTGCAATGAGGTGCCTTCAATAAGAAGGCCTTGACAAACTTTCTGTAAATTTAAATGTGACAACAAAATCTCCTACATATCATTTTGATAGTTTTAGATGAAATATTAATCACCATTTCTGAATGTATTTATCAAATATTATCAAAAAAGTTTTGGATGAGATCTTTATTATTTAAGATACTGTAACTATGCCAGTGGACTCTTTAAACATTCAGGTATATTTTAGTAATTTTACTGTTATTGCTTACTGATATTTATTGCAGGCTTATTTACACACTCCCAACAGGAAGGAAGGTCTTAACCACCTGGGGGGACGGCTGCAGTAACACCTAGTTACTTTACCTCTCATTTGATGTGAGTTTGTAATCCACTGCAATAAAACACTTTACCTCTCAGGATTGTATTATGGCTTATAAGTGACTTGTCACTCCTGGGTTACATTTTTGATGTTGTGTTAGATATACTACAGTTCACCTCATGCCTCTGTCTGCATTTAATACTTGCTTTTAAGTGCCTTTTCATGCTTTGTTTTCTATAAACTGCTGGACATCTTCCACTGTTAAACTTTTAATTTCATACTTCAAGCCTCATTGTCTTTGTGCTTTTCTTTGGAAAATGACCACCCAAAACTCTAAATGAAAAACACAGATCAGGAGCAGATAATTTCCACACCCACATTTTGACATTTCCATCACTTTGAAAGAGGTTAATGATGATAAAATTACTTTGTTTCAGAACATTTGGGGATCATGAAGCTCCTCCTGTTCTGTGGAAGTCATATCAGTTTTATTTCAATAATTTTCTCAGCCAACTTATTTTCTCCAATTTCTGAGCAGCACATCTGATTGTTTCCCCCTCTTTTCTCAGATTTAAAATGTCCTGCTTTTCTCCTGTGGAGACCTCTCCGGTTTTCATGTTGATTTAAAAAAATGTGACAACTCATCTTGTCACATTGCTCCCTCAGAATTTGAGTTATTTTATATAAAAGTTCCCATTTTCTGTTTAACACACTCAGGTGAAAACAGCCTAAAATCCTGATTTTTTCTTTTCATATTAAACTCAAATATCTTAGATGTACAGTATACAATACTATACATCCAACTTACATGGTTAGAAGACGTGAAATGTTTCCCACATCTTTAACCAGTACATTAACAAATGTCTGAACAAAACTCATCTGTTTTAGCAGTTGTTTGTATTCTTAAACAGGCCTCATTACAAAACCTGCAACATCATAAAAGCTTTTTTGAAAACATTGTGTTCTTAGTTTTCACGACATTTTGTACTTGATTTACACAAAATTCACAATACTCTGAAAACCTTATGGACATTTAACTTGTTGATAACATGACCTCTGTCCTTCACCATTACTGGTCAGATGAGGCTTAAAGATCAAGACACAAGGCTGGAATTCCTGTTTAACATCACATTTATTTAACCAAAAATGTGTAATTTAGGATGAGCTGGAGGCAGCAACTGCAGCACGTCGGGGTTTGGGGGTGGTGCCTTCCCTGAAACCATTCCTGGAAAATAAAGTAGATGAAAAAAAATGTCAGATTGACGCAGACATGTCATAATCAGGGCAAGGTAGAGCTGGATGAAAAGCTCACATCACTGCACGTCTTCATGCTCATTTACTTCAAAAGAAAAAAAAAGTGTGGTTTAGTGTTTACTGTGTGTGGTTCAATGCTGGTTACCAAAGCCTCTGTTGCTGAGAACTGATGATTATTCTTAACTATAAATATTTATTTCCCCTTGATTTGTTTAGACGGAAGGATAAACAACTGAATCAGTGCTCTGTGGCACAAACACCAATGAGAAGTCGTAAAAGCTGGCATATTGGTTTAACACCACCCAAAAAGTCTATCTTACATCTTATAGATAAGCTCTAACATTAATGAGAATACAGTTTAAGAGTTCCAGGATCCTAGATCTTGCACAGGTAAATGTGGACATTATCAATGCTATTATTACATCTATTATGGAACATGCCAAATCTGCACTGAAGGGAAAAAACCCTTGTAAAATGAGCCTACAGTATGGCTGCCAACCTGAATGTGCCAGCAACAGTGATTATACAACACCATTTCTAATTAAAATATTTAGGAAACACCAGGCACTGTTAAGGCCTTAACCAACCCACGATCTTGGCACACAGCCTGTCTCAATTTTCAAATATTTGCAGTGCTGTGAAAAAGAATTTGCCTTCCTAATATTTTCTTTTTTGCATATTTACACTTAAATGATTCAGATAAACCAAGGAAATACAAAATGCTGTTTTAAATGACAATTTCATTTACTAAGGGAAAAAATGCTGTCCAAACTTGCCTGGCCCTATGTGAAAAAGTAACCATTTCCAGGCTGATAAATATCAATTACTTGTTTATCATACGTTTTAAATCGCTGCCGACTTTGTCAGCTTCTGTTTAAGTGATTTCTTGGTTCAACAGGTCTTCACTCAGGCCTGAGTGTGGTACAAGGAATTTAACTCAGCTTTCCAAAAAATGTGGATAACCACAGTTAATTCATGATTTGGCAAAATGATGGCAATTACATTTTCCACATAGGGACAGGCAGGTTTGGACAGTTTCTTTCCCCCCTTAATAAATTAAATCATCATTTCAACTCTTTATTTAGTATTTACTTTGGTTATCTTTGTGTAATAATAAAAAATTTGTTTGATTATCTGAATCATTTAAGTGTGATAATTAAAAAAAGATAGTATGAAGTGTATAAAATGTTTTTCCTCATCACCACCCACTTTAATGTTACTGATCTTGTACAATGAAGCTTACCTCAGAGAAAATGCTGATATCATTAGAGTTCATTTGTTCAGACATTTTTTTTTTCACCATCACTGGTAAGCAACATTGACAAGCATCAAACCTACAGACAGCTTTTAAAAAATCAAGATCTATAATGCCCAATTTCCATGTAGCATATTTCCCGCAGTAGGCTTCACAGTCATTACCAAAATACTGTTTTTAGCAAAGCACAAACACCATTTGTGTGTAAAGTGATATTTCTTTAATGGGACAGACTATATAAAAACAGTTTATAACAAGCCAGGACAAATACACTGAATATAGACAAAACTTTTTTTTTTAAGTTTGTAAAGAAGTGGGACTTAAACATCTGGTGGGAGGACAAACAGTCCAGTTGTGGTTCAAAGGCACAGAGGATACGCCATGTTATCACAAATATTTTGTATACAGTGAAACTGTAAACAAAATATTTATCGTCTCCACTATCAAGCACCACATAAACTGCTGCATTTTTCTTGTTTTTGTAAACATTTGTTTAAAATCGTTTATACCTCTGTTTGAATACATATTTCATGAGGTAATGAGAACAGCAACACTATTGCCGTATGTAATCCAATGCTTATACAAACTCTGTTTATCATGTCACATCACGACCATGACATAATGTAAAATACACACTAGATTTCTTTCGGCAATTTAAGTTGAAGATGCAGGAACTTGCTTATATTCCCAGTTTGGAATATCTCAACACAACTTAAAAGCAGATCCAACATTCGTAGTTCACCAAGATGTTTGTACTTAAATAAGAAAGTGTTTATCTTCTTTCACATTTGTGGGAGTGTTTTCAGTTAACCATGTTTTTACTGAACTTTTAATACCAAGACAATAAAATACCTTTCTGACATAAAGACCCCAGTAAAATAAAACTGAGCCTATTATGTTAGAAGAGCTCACCTGAATCTGCGGTAGACAACCTTCAGGTGTCTCAGACGGCCAGTGCCAGTGGTGTTCCTCCTCTTGGCCTTAGCGCTCCAGTTGTCTGTAAGACAAATCAAACATCCTTAATATATTAATTATATAATAGATATAAATGAATGGGTGGATAATGTACCATGGATGTCTAGAGCATAATTATTAACGTACTCCAATAAGACTCATCACCTCTATAATGAATAACTGTTCACTTTTTACAAACTTTTGAACATAAATTATAACTTTGGACAAGTAGAATTCATTGCTGAGCTGCTGTATTTGATTTGATTTGATTTATCCAATGAAGTGGCCAGTGAGTGTACACTGCCAAAAGTAATGTCTACAGATGTTTGGACAACAGTCAAAACCCTGAAGTGATTCAATTTAGCATCATGTACAACAGCACCACATCCTCACATCTGATAAACTGGAACCAGCAAATGTTTCTCTTTCTTGCTTTGCAAAATTATATACATTTTTTAAATCCACTGCTTCAGCACTAACGAAAAGTTACCAACTCTCACAATGAAGAGTTCATTATTCAGTAAAAAGCTCCACAAACAGCAGTTTCATTTTATGACGGGCCATTTTGGTGCAGCTAAACCACAGTGGTTTGTCACTAAACTTTAACAACCACAACATGCTCAAAGACTTTTGACCTTTTGTTTTGTACAATTATACATATACAAAATATTTAATGATTGTCCAGCATGTTTTACAGTGAACAGTTTGTTCATATGGAGTGCTTTACGTAATAAAACATCTCTCAGTCACTTACACTTTCTCTTGCGCTTCTCAGGGTAACCACACTTGCCGCAGGTGGACTTCTGCAGGTGGTAAGCCTTGGCCCCGCAACGACGGCACAGGGTGTGCGTCTTGTTCCGGCGCTTACCAAAGGATGATGTCCCCTTCGTCTGAAGAGAAAGAGACAAGAGATCAGACACTATGTCCAAAGACTTCAGCGAAAAGTTCTAGGTCTGCTAGTCTTGTCTCAGTTAAGAAGTAAGGAATCACAGGAAGTCATTTGTTCAGACATTTGTGTTTGAAGACATCACTGACAAGACTCAAACTCATGCTCAATGCGTATGCGAGGGATGCAAGGTAATGGTAACGTGTATTCAAGACCACACCGATATGTGATATCGTGGGCATAATGTATTACACCCAGTCATCCGTGTGTTAAAGTATGTTAATAAGTGTATTTGCAGTTGCATACAGACTGTAAACTAAGTTATAGGAAGCACATCGAGTCCGGTTCAATGAGAAGCGACTAGCAAGCTATGCTAACCGCTAAGGAAAAGCTACATAGACGTTTTACTGGCTATTACCTAAATAAGACGCATAATAACTTTAATTTATTCTGTCACTTGACAGCAACTATAAATACATACAATTACAGTAACTTAAATATTAAGTGCTTTGCGCCCAGGTGAAACACAGACTCTCTCCTCACTAAATGCTAATAGCAGCAAATGGACGCCACATAAACAACAATTATTTTTATTAAAATGGATCTTCATCTCAAAAATAGTTCATCCAGGCGGCGAGGGTGTTTATCCGACAACCTAACACCAACACTCCGTGTCAGATAAACACGACATTAAACAGATGTTTAGAGATTTCTGCCTGCCAGCATTGCAGCTTACCATTTTCGTCCGGTGGCTGTGGGAAAAGAGGCCGGAAGAGGAGCTTGCGTTGCATCAAATTACATCCGTGTGGCTTCCTGTGTAACAAAGAAATGTGTTCCCAGCCATGGGTGAGCACACTAACACCGACTGAAATGTCATCAAAAGGATATTATTAAACAATTGCACTATAATAATTTAACATGGTGTCAAGCAAAAGTAAAAGCAGCCGTATATAACCCACTGTCAAAATTATTTTTAAAAATAAGCCAAATTGTTTATTTGTAACCCACCATGCACCTGAACTGCTTGTTCCCAGAATTAACTCCATCTGAAGGAGTCCAAAAAACCTCTACTGCAAGGTTAATTATTATTACAGACAGATCACACATTATTTAGAAGTCTTTGTAGAAGCTTCATGTGCTAGAATTGGTAAGATTTATTTATTTTTATATTATATAAGTGAAC
>OMLM01007914.1:0-22986 GCA_900302695.1 Helostoma temminkii
CGTGATTCAACAATAAGGAAGAGACTGGTCAAAAACTGAAGCCATGGGAGAGTTCCAAGGTAAAAGTTACTGCTGACCAAAAAAAACAAAAAAAACACAAAGGCCCCTCTCACATTTCTCACAAGTTTTGGAAGGTGTATGTCTCATTACATCTGGCATAAAACTAACACAGCATTTCATAAAAAGAACATCATATAAACAGTCAAACATGGTGGTGGTAGTGTGATGGTCTGGGGCTGCTTTGCAGCTTCAGGACCTAGATGACTTGTCCTAATTGATGGAACCATGAATTCTTTGCTCTACCAATAAATCCTGAAGGTGAATGTCTGGTTCAGGACTTCAAGCTCAAGCACACCTGGGTGATGCAGCAGGACAATGATCCAAAACACACCAGCAAGTCCACCTCTTAATGGCTCAAAAATAAATAAATAAGAATAAGGTTTTGGGATGGTAGTTGGACTTAGATCTGTTGTGGCATGACTGTTCATGCTCAGAAGCTCTCCATTGTAGCTGAATTAAAACAACCGTCCTCCACAGCGATGTGGAAGACTTATTGTCAGTTATCACAAACGCTTGATTGCAGTTGTTGCCACAAACAGTGGCACAACAGTTATTAGGTTTAGGGGTCAATTACTTTTCCACACAGGGCCATGCAGGTTTGGACAGCTTTTTACCTTTAATAAATGAAATAATTGGTACTTACTGTATTTGCATCTTTGTGTAATATTAAAATTTGATGATTTGAATGATTTAAGTGTGACAAAATATGCAAAAACATTTTTAAAATATGAAAGGTGGCTTGTTTCTTAGTTCTGAAGACGTTTCACTTTCCATCCAGAAGGCTTCATCAGTTCTGACAGGAAGTCATTAGCGCTCTTCCTGACTCAACAGTTCTGAACATCTTCAGCACTAAGAAACAAGTCCAGTTGCTACTGAACTGAACTTTTGGAATAGCCATGACCTGGAGCGCTGATAACCTCCATCAGACAAGGTGGCAAATACTTTTTTCTGGTAAATACTGGTGTTGTCCATATTATGATGACATGTTTATATTTAAATCAAGAAACGATACTAAATCCTTTAGAATCATTTCTAATGCAAGCTTTTCTTTGCAAATGTGTCACCACAAAATCCATGTGTGAAAAATCTCTAATCAGTTCAAGAGGATTATTCTTTTAAAAAAAATCTTGCAACAGCATTTTCCAGGCTGCAGAAAATTAGATGATGTTTAAAATGTAAATAAAGCATATTGGAAGACAAGAATAAATTCATGGTTCTGTGATAAAGCTCATTTTTTAATCATTCAGGATTTTCTGGTTTGAAATAGAAAACACTAAACACAGTTCTGATTTGATGTTATCATCTAAAACAACATTGCACAATACAGTTTGTTGACTAAAAGGACTATACACTCGGTAAAAGTGCACATTATATCAAAAACACTAACTGTCAGAATGTGTTAAGATTTTGACTCCGTGTTGCCTCTGACACTGGAGAAACTGGGAACAGTCAGCGTCTGTGTGACACTGGATCCAATCGCACCGTGTGTCTTATGTGCAATGTTACGATACTGCAGTTTTTGTTCACAATATACATGCAACAATATGGACAAAAGTATTCGGCCACCTGACCATTACACCACATATACTTTAATATGGAGTTGGTCCCCCTTTTGCAGCTATACCAGCTTCCACTCTTCTTGGAAGAATTTCTGACTCTTTCTGTGGGAATTTGTGTCCATTTATTCTGTAGAACATGTATGAGGTCAGATACTGATGTCGGCAGAAGGCCTGGCTCGCAATCTCCGTACCAGTTCATCCCAAAAGTGCTTGACACTTCCACACCAATCTCCTCAAACTCTGTCTTTATAGTCCTTACTTTGTGTACTGGGATACAGTCATGTCCAAACTGTCACAAAGTTTGAAGTATAGCATTGTTCAAAATGTCTTGGGATGCTGAAGCATTAAGAATATCCTTCACTGGAGATAAGAGGTTCAGCTCAGAACATTATCCCTCCAGATGTGGCTAAATACCTTTGTCCATACAGTGTTTTTCCTTTTTTTCCCCTTTCACTCTGCATCATTCTCACTTGCACTTGCACAGACTTGCACTTCCCTTTATTACAGTCAATACAGGAGTTACATATAAAATCCCTAGTTAATGGATCACCAGGAGTTTCATGGAGAAACAGTAGTCAGGTTTTGTGGCCCACTCCCAATAGTTCAACTCTCAGTGTTTGGACACAAAAGTTTTTATTAACGTTATGTTCATATAGTCACTGCAAAAAAACTGCAATATAATTTATGTTTCTGTTTGATGTATTTATTTTTATATCTATCTTATGGTTTGTTTTATCTGTTTTTTTTCACTGTTTACTTTCCGCTGATAAAACAGGTTGTGAAAAACAAACCACGTATGAGTGTGTGAGATAAGATAACACTGTCAGCAGCACTCACCACACTGGAGTTCATCTGAACCGTCTCTGCAGTTTTTGTGCCCATCACACACTCTCAACTTCGGTATGCAAGAACCATCACTGCACCTGAACTGCTGTCCCTGGCAGACAGGCAGAGTGTGAGCTGCAACACAGGAGGCAGATTTCTGTTAGCGTCAAAGAGTCACTGAAAAATCATGAAAACCTGGATGTTACACTAAAAACTGGAACTGTCTCAAATGGTACTGTTCCATCACATTTTATGAAAAATAAACTTTAAATTTAAAAAAACCCAGCAAATAATGTTTTATTTTATCTTTCCTGTTTTATTTGATTGCAATTATCCTTTAACAATACCCGTCTGTAAAGCCCTTAATCAGCATTTCTATTGGTGAATATATATTATAAGTGAAAATGATGCTCAATGTATAATAACTGCACAAAGAACTAATGGTCATATTTGGATTAACTAGGTTTGGAGATCAATGCTGAAAATACGGCTTTACTACATTTGAGCACAGTTATAATTAAAATTGCTGGAAATGTTTGAGGTTGAAAGTAAATAATGCGTCTACGTTTGAAACTCCTAAAGAAACACTACTATAAATTAAAGACGTACAAATACACATACATAGCAACGCACCGTGAAGGTGTCGGAAATGTTTTTAATTTATTTATGTCCGAATATGGGAATGAAAGTCAAAGAAGTTCAGTGTGCACAGTAAACACACTTCATTCAGAGCGACAGCCCCGCTCTGCCCCACTGTGAAGTAACTTCCACTCGGCTCCTCCATTTCATCAAAATAACCAAAACAGTCACCTGGTTAATGTCACACACACATTCGCAAGTAAACCAAACAATTTACCCCAAACGTCGTGCCAGATGAGAGGCGTGAGGAGAAGAAATAAGCCTCCAAGGTGGCTCATGCTGGATGTCCTCCTCCGTTACGAAGGAAACACACGTGGCGCGGAAAGATGACGCAAGAGGCGCTTCTGTCAAACTTCAGGTTCACGAACGAAAACACGTTTGCGCCGTAAATGTCCCTGTAGGGTTTGTGTTTAACCACAGCTGCTCATGTGGTGACGCTGTAACGATGATTTAAATACATAAAGTGAACAGTAGTTTATTTTTTACCGCTATAAACTGTCAGCAGATATAAAACAGTGCATTTAAAGCCCTAAAACTACTCACCTTGCCTGCACACTTGCACAGGTGTTTCTAATCATGTCTTCTGATTAGTCTTAGACTATTCACTTTAGTGAGGTGTAGCTTATCAGTTACACCACAACATAAAGTGGACACATGTTCACTGTGCTGAAAATCATAATCATCCATGTGGATGTGCAGTAACTTCACTGTGAGAGCCTCAAATTAAATCATTGTAGCATCAAGACAAAGATTTGCTTTTTATAGAACTTGAATGAATATTCATAAATCCCACTGGATATTAATTATATGTAAAAGTAAATATAAACACAGCTTATCGCTAAATTTGACAAATATACTCACCACTATCAAGACAATAACTCACCCAGGAAGTACTGGGTCAAATGTACACATAGTTGTTAACCTTGTGACTCTGAAGTGCCTCAGTTAGAAAAGAAAGGTGGGTTCAGAAAAACTTCTGGCAGAATCCATGTGTTGAACATTTACATTTAATTGTCAAGACGCTTTTATCCAAATCAACGTGAAATAAAGCGCTGTGTGAAAGACTGTTTGGAAATACTGGGAGCAAACGGAGCAGAAAAGTGGGGAGGAGTTCGATGTGTGGCAACGGCTGGCACTGATGATTGATTTGTTATCAGTTTCACATCTGCTCAGACCAGAAGAAAAACTCAGACAGAGAAAACATAAACATATGACATATTTTATTCACACTTTCTATTGTACAGGATATAGCCAACATTTGCTGTGCTCAGGCCTCTGCAGCAGTCATGGATGGAGAAATGAGGTGGTGATGCTGAAGGGTTCGGGCTTGATGCTCAGAGGTACGGCTGGTCTGTGGAGAGCGCTGGCTCCTGATAGGCCAGTCCTGGTGTCACTGGAAGCTTTGGAGTTTCAGCAACTTGACTAGAAGAAATCAAACCACAGCGCTCACAGGTGCGGCTAAAAACTACAAACAGATAATGTCTGTTTCCCAACACATTTGTTGTAGTGTCCCTTTTTACATAACTGGCTAGCCACATGAAGAGCTGCAGGTGCTTATAGTAAAATATGCCGTCCTACACTGATGTGTATCCTCGTACACTCCACAAAAACAGACTGCCACTAATGAAACGGGTGAGCAATCCGGCCCTTATTCCATTTGAATTGAAACTACATGTTATCGCCGTAGGGCAGCGTCGTTTACCTGCCAGCGGTGATGGCCTTCTGTGAAGACATGACAACTGTGGGTGGTGCTGACTCCCTGCGTCCATCTCTGGTGTAATAGTAGTTGTCGGCAAACTTGTGGCTCGGGCCTACTGGCAGCTTAGGTGGTGGTTGTGTCCTAAATAAAAAAAAATATATATCAATATTACATTTTACCTGCATGTGTGACGTGAATATAAATTGTGCACAGGTGATAACATCACGTAAGATGGACTAAGTCTTACAGTTGTTTTAAACAGATTTCACTGAGGACTGTGCACGGTCAGTCTGATATCAGGTTCTGGTTCTGCTACCTGACAGTGCATTACCACTTACTCTCATCTGCACCTTATACAATATCATCTCATCTTTTGTTTAGATGTTAGCTGCGTTTAACTGGCTTTGCACTATTACTATGTACATTATATTTTATTCAGGGATTAAAAACTTTTGCACAGCACTGTCTGTTTGCTATAACAGGTCAAAATGTAGGCAGCTAAGATGAAGTCAAATACATCTCCAGTTAGGGACAGATGATAATCTGGTGTCTCCTCAATCCTTCAGTTCTGTTACAGATTATGTGGACTCACTGGGATGTGAGTCCAATGTTTATCAGGCTTCTTGTCCTCTCAGAAACGACAAAACTGTGTGTGCTCATCAGCAACAAGCCCAGTGAAGCTACTATATAGTACTTTACATACTGTAACGCTGACTTATGGTCTTTACCTCTTTGCGATCTCCTCGTATCGCAGCTGCAGTTTGGCCTGCAGGTCATGCTGTAAAAGAAACCACATTAAATATCAAAACAGCAACTATCTCCTCCACATTAACGGTATGTAGCTGTTAGCTTAACTGGCTAACTTACGAGCTAAACGAGAAAAAACTAAACTAATTACAAAAAAACTAAACTAATGTCAGTCCTGTTGGACACAGTCCTGCTGAGACAAACTAAAACCACCCTGGTCCCAGTTTGAACCTTGTTTCTGGTTCTGTTTCTTACCCCTGACAAAAAATTCCGCAGCCTCTGGACGATTTTAGTAGCAGTCGCCATGTTTGCTGTTGTGAAGGACACGGAGCTTCTTCTCTCACTTCAAATGACGTTTCTCTGTGCGTTACCTGCACCTGGCGGCCTGGAGGGAGAACTGCAGTACTACTACTGCATGTGCAGCACAAATGCAGTATATATCTCCTGCAGAAAATTTTAGGGTTTTTTTTTACAGATTTTTAGGTATTTATTCACTCATTAAAACCTTAGTTGGGTTAAGAAGAGCCATTCATTGTCGCTGATAATAAATTAGATAAATTATCTGACTCAGTGAAATAACATTCAACAGTCATAAGTGCTCAAGTGCAGTTTAGAGCCACATTGGAGCTGCGAAACCACATGCTATTGACAGTTTTTTGTGTTCTGTTGTGTAAGTGTGAAGTAAAATGTTGCTATTTAACTTTTGTAATGACATATGCACATACAGATGTAGATACAGATGCCACACTGCCAAAATGTCTTCCTTTTTTTGTTGAATTTCCTAGATCTGCCACTGTGCTCATTCTGATTAGCCTTCCTAGCTGAAGAGGACCTGCAGGAAGGAGTAGCTGACAGAGGAGTGGTGGTGCCTTGTGCAGAGTCTATGCACGAGGGAAACATGATCATAAATGTTTGTAAATTGTTGTCAAAATATCAGATCTTGTACTGTAGTTTATATTCTGATTACACTCATCTTAATCCTCCTGTACTAAACACTTAAGGCAGTGTCTCCTGCACAGTATATCTGCAGCACTTGCCCGATGATCCAAAAATAAAACATTTTAGACTCTTTATTAAACCCAGACTGAAGAGAAGTCAAAGAGAAATACAAATTTTATTTGTTGCACAAGAAAACACAGTACAGGGCGACCACGCCGGTATACCATGCAGTCAAGTATTACAGATGTGTGCGTGTCTCATGCAGCATGCACTGAACAGAAGAGTACACAGGAGAACACATGCACATGTACAACAGTTTGAGCTGCTGTTTGTTCTGAAAGATTAAGTTTATCACAAGCTGAGAACAGGGTTTTGTGTTGACCTGCAGTGGTTGAAGGTCAAACCTGTTACTGCTGTGACACGAACATTTCAACCACTGAAGATCAGCGAAGTGTCGACTTCATGTGAGAAAGGTTATTAAGAACGTGTGTAAATGCGGCGTCCGTTCGAGAGTGCGGGTTCGCCTGTGTGAACGTCTGAAGTGTAAAATCAACTTCTGTTGTGAAAAGCTGCAGCAGATGTGCACATTAAAAACAACAACACACAAAAGTGACATCTGCAGTAGCTGTGTATGAGTAAACCATGTTTCCCCTCATCAAGTTTCCCAGTTAACATGTTTTCCCCAAGTAATTCGTGATTAATGAAAATACAGAAACTGCTTCTCAGCTTGTTGCTAAATTTCTCTTCAAGAACAGCTTCTTCAAAACTAAAAACGGATATGTAACTTTTATGACTGTAGTTTTTTTTCTATGGTATCAAAGAGGGTAGTTTCATCATATATATATCCACATGATATAAAACGCTTGTACAGTACATAGCATGTTAGTTCATTGTAAACAATTCTGTCTGAATGCAAATGTAACTGAGCCTTCCAGGGATCTGCCTGTGCTGGTCACCAACACAACAACAGCAGCATCCCATCAGTCCCGGTCATCATCACAAGGTTTAAGGAGCTTTGAAAGTAGGAAGAGGAGCTTAAGTAACACATCAACAAATCTGATGCTATATAAACAGAAGACTCGAGAGAAAGTTGGTACAAAATCCACTGACAAAGAAGACTATCAACTCCATGACTGTAGTAAATCTGATCGGCGCTGGACGTGAAATACTGTTCTGAATCTTGAGGAGGCATTTTGTAAAAAACTCCTTCCTTCAAGTCAATCTTTCCCACAATCCTGGTACCACAAACTGTCATGTTATTACGCATTATCCAGTCCTTCAACACAACCTTGTTATCAAAATATACATCAAATATATGAACTTTACAAAGACAAAACATTTGTTCAAAGAAGCCCTGGGTTTGGATTCAGTGCACTGTAAATGTCTCCCTCTGCCATTTTCAGTGTTTACCTTCAACATTTAGTTATAAAAGTCACATGGAAATACATTAGTGCACTTTCCTCCCCAATGTAAACACCACCACACAGTAAATTAAGTAGGAACAGGTCATTTAGGCATAGTGTATCTCACATGCTTGTGGAAAAAACATGGACAAAGAGTTTCAGGACAACAATACTCCAGAAACACAACATTTTACAGAAAGTAAGCTTAAAAAATAAACACCAAAATGTTTTAAACAAACAAAAACTTAAAAAAAAAAAATTGTGTAATATGCTCCTGCCTTTGAAAAAGTCCTCAGTGTTGCTTCTCAATGTTTTTTTTTTCTCTGCAACACGAATGCTTTGAGTACAACCAGCACGACGCAGAGCCATGCGGAATCCCTGTTGCAGAAGCCAAAAAATAACTTCACTTGTAATAGCCATGAACATGAATATACAGCATCCAGAGCTTCATACTCAACTTCATTTTTCATGGGATATTGTCAAAACTACAACACCAGCATTTCTGTCTGTCTGTTGGAGATTTGGTTTAGAGGCCACTGCACCGATGCTACACACATGATGTGCTTTCTGTTTTAGGTTGTACTTTAAAGTCATGCACGGGTGACGTTTGATATATTACCTTGGACTGGTTCCACATTTTAGAATAAATTAAGTTGCAACCTTGAATTCACACTGTACCAAACATTAACAAATCAGTGGAAGGTTGTTTTTTTTTTTTTTTGGCAGACCGATCAGAGAAATAGAGGTCTACAACTAAACTTTCATACTAAATAGTCATACAATCATGATTTAGCGCCTGTTTCTCTATAAATGTGAGTGTTTGGTGGACAATGATGCTGACTGGTGTGAAATGGAAGAATTGCAGCTGTACAAACCTTTGTGGTTTTGTACAACTTTCCAGTCTGACTTTTTTTATTTTTTGCAACTTAAATAATGCACATAAAACACTGGATGTAGTGCTAACTGACAAAAACATCTATCCAGCGTTTGTGTGTTAAAGTTGTATATGGTAAATACAACTGCAGGGTCTGTATGACATCTTTTCAAATGACACAGCATGTTGCTCAATGTGTCAACCACACATGATTATTAGATTTATGAAGATCAAGTATTAAACTACTGGAAGCTGCACTATTCACATTTAAACAGACACAAAAGGGGGAAAAAACACAAGCATGGCCTCAACTTCTAAAATAAGTTAACGTACCTTTTGGTCCAGTTTTGTCCAGCGTTATCAAACTACTCTGTACCACAACCATTTATTTAAAAAATAGACATTCATAGAAAAAAATCCTGTCTAAAGACATAAAAACACACATCATGGATACAAAAATGTTGAGCCGCGGCTACTCAACAATGAGAATTTCCATCTTTCCCTGTTACGATCTCATCATAGTTTAAAAACATAATAAATACGACCAGAAGGTCTGCGATACCTCGATGCAGATATTTACAATAAAAAATTCAAGTAAAATCATCTCCCAGTCTCTTTCAGCTTAACAAGTGTGTAAATGAGTTGATGGCCCCCAGTTCATCTGGCTTAGACAAAAGAAAACACTCAGCAGTGCTCCACGTTACAGTTGAATGACTCTAAAGGACAGACATGACATGGTGAAATGAGTGAGCCGTTACTTTCTCTGCCCTTTTTGAGCGGCCTCTCTGCACTCAGACTTCTCCGTTGACGGCCCACCTTGAGGACCAGTGGAAGTGGTTTCTGCTGCTTCACAGCAGCTGTTGTCGGTGAGAGGATGTCGTGCCTGTTGCTGTGGAGATGAAGAGATATCAAGCTCTGATTTTTCTGTGGTTTCCTCTCCATCTGAACATGGCTCCCACTCATCCTGTTCCTCGCTCTCTGTTGAGCCCTGCACAGCGATCTGGGGCACCAGTGTGAACCTCCTCACCACCGGCACCTCCATCTCGACCTCCTCGCTGGTCTGAGGTCGTGTGACCATCCAGGCTGTCCTGTGCTGCTGCTGCGGCTGATGTGCTTGAGCTCCTGGAGCTGTGGTGGTCACTGTAACTGTGGTGCTGGTTTTCTCCTCTGGTTCGTCAAAGCTCACCTCCTGCACCGCCTCCTGCTTCTTAAAGGAGTCTCGCCTCTCTGACAGGTTGAGCTTTCTCATCACGACAAGCTGTTCTGATCGTTCAATCCCAGAGTCCCTCATCCTCTGGCTGCCAATGTATCCCCCTAGTCTGCTGTGATCAGTCCCAATGTAGGAGCCTCCACAAGCACCTTCCGCTTCAGAGTCACCCAGTAGGTCCCCTTCGCCATAAAATGGTACTTCCAGTGTGTGCCTGCGCGGGGCGTAAGACTTCTTGTCAGAGTGATACACTCCAGACAGCTTCTCAGCTGACTGCACCCTCTTCAGCAAAGGGGAACGGGGAGGCTCAGCACTGCGGGGTCGAACAATGTGTCTGACAATCGTGGGTGGTGACAGGGTTTTGCCATGATAGGTGTGAAGAGCTTTGGCGAAGCCCGGCAGTGGGGAGGGAGAGCGCTGCGGAGAAAGAGGCTGGGTGGAGGATGAGGAGTTGCAGGCTAGTGGTGAGGGGGGAATGTTGCTAGTGGACTTCCTGCGGCCCACCTTGTTGTAGCGCTGCGTGCTGAGTTTGGAGCCCAGGCCGTGGAGCGAGCTGGGGCGGATGTGTGCGGCTGGAGAACTGGGAGAGCTGGAGCAAGGGGATGTGCTCTGAGGCGAGTTATTTTCTGGAATTAGGTGAAATAATTTAGATTGTATGTGTATCTGTACTTTAGCATGTGATCATGTCACAGGTGATTGTTCTAGCATGACACTACTTCTCTTTCAACAACACTCCAGATTAATACCTCTGGACCTCAACTTACCAACGGTTTGATGATCAGGTGCAGGGCTCCGGCACGGTGTGGAGGGCCCGGGGGAGAGGCTGTGTGTCGGGGAGCCGGGAAGACTCTCACTGGAGGAAACTGAGTGGTGGAGACCTGAAGAGAAGCTGCGACTGCTGTGCATCACTGTGCTCTGCTTCGACAGCTTCTTCAAGATGCTTCGTCTCCTTGAAGAAAAAGAGAAAGAATCAGATTTTGATCCTGTGTTTTTACAGTGTTAATCTCTATTAGTATGAATAGATCCTTTTCCTGCACTAAAAATAAATCTACACACTAAAAAATTAGATATTCACTAGTACAACAGAACATACCATGCAGTGAATGTAATCAGTGTAGACCACAGTTGCACCTAACAATGTGGTAACATTAGAGGGAGACAGAGGACTGGCAGTTGCAGATCCATTTTTTGACATGCATCAGTTTCAACCACAGAGTAAACAAGTGATGAGCAATGCTGCAGAGCTGCACAGAGGGGGGGAAGCCAAATCCAGGATTCTCACCTGTCATAATTGTCTCTCCTCCTGCTCTTCTTGCTGCGTCGTGCCATCTTTCCTTTGTGTTTGGTCTTTCGAGCTGGACCAACCTTGATTGAAGTGTTCTCGAGTGCTATGGTCTGAAGCGCCACCTTGCTGCCGCTCTGCACATTTCAAAGGAATGAAGTAATGATTCATTTGCACCAAGGACAAACAAAGCAACTAAATTTCAAAATAAGTGACAGCCTGCTACAGCAGTGTGAGCTGTGGTACCTTCAGTAGCAGCTCTACCATCTCAGGGTGGACCAGGCCTTGGACAGACTCTCCGTTCACGTGGGTAATGAGGTCTCCAGTGTGGAGCCCTGCCTGGTGAGCAGGGCTGCCTTCCTCCACACTCTGTTAAAACAGCAACACAGTGAATGTGAAGTTTCATTGAATTACATAACCATCTTTTTATATCTCTCTATTCTGCTTTAACATCAGCAAAGTAAACAAAACACTTGAAACGGGTATAGCTGTACGTGTGTAGTTATTGGATATTAGTTTTAAGCATAGGAGTCTCACCCACCGACACCATGTGATGCACCGTGTAGACATCACTGTCACCCATGTACACCCGGATCGCCTGCACAGTGAAACCGTACTTCTTCCCTGAGGTATGAATGATTATAGGTGGCCCTATGCTGGCAGGGCTGAGTGACAGATCCCGACTGGGAGAGGAGTCACGAGATGACGGGTTGGAGGACAGCGATCGTGGGGAGATAGGACTGGGCTGGAGGCCACTGGGTGAATCATCTGCAACAAACAGACCAGTTTTCAGACCAATAAGGGCAAATTTCACATTTTCGTACAGTTAAAAAGAAGCAATTTCTATTTCCATTGATCAAAATATTGATCTGTTTTATTTTCGTATTTACACACTTCAGTCCTGTAATAAAGGACCCAGTATTAACTCGTTTGAAAGCAGCTGTCTATTCTGTGCTTGGGGCTTTGATGACTGAGTAACATTTAGTGTCCATTTAGCTTCCATTTCAATCATACTGTAAATGATGTCTTAAAGTGTGGTGCCTAAACGAGTTAGTTCTGTAATTAATTCTCTTAGGTGGTGATCATTTCCGTACCTGTAGTAATGATGAGGGACAGAGCCGAGACGGAGGCTGACTTGGGAACCTTTCCTCCACAGGGAAGCCTCTGTCTGTCTGGTGTCTCCAGCTGGTTACCAAAGCGCCGAGGACCGGCTGGGTCCTTGGGGGAGGAGTGCTTGGCCCCAGTGCTGTTGCTGCGAATCCTAATCCTCCGTAGGTTTGAAACAACCACCTCAGCTTCAGGTAACACAGGGTAAAGTTAAAGACGTAAATTAGTCAACTGTCTTCATGTCTCTAAGCATCATATTGTTAACAGAAATATAAAAAGGCATGTTTGTTCTGGATTTACCTTCATCATCAGTGGAGAGGGCAAAGCGGGGCATCGTCTCGAGGCTGTGGGTGCTGCTCATCACCAGTGGACTGGTGCTCCTCTCAGACTGGGAGGAGCTAGAGGAGGCCCGAGGGCGAAGGCTGCAAACAGCCAAAGACCAGTTGGACAAGTAAATCAACTGGAAAAACACTGATCGCACAAAACACTGTGCTTTGATTGATGCTTTTATACAGAAGCAAATAAATGCTCCAAATAGTAGAAAAAACTAAAATATACCAAAATGAACTATATTAACTACAGAGAAGTAAAACTATGTTTATGACACACAGTGTATTTTACACTTGTGCTTACCTGGCCATGCGTCCAGCGTGTTTGTGCTCCACACTGCCCTCTGCAGGGCTCACAAAGGGACTAAGCCCTCCAGTGTCCCCGCGATCCTCTTTGTCCTCACTGTGGCTGCGGTCAGAGGAGAAACTCAGGTTGGATGGTGTCGCCAGATGTTCCGTGCTGCTGTAAACCTGTATGAGAAAAACAGAGAGAGGGTATGATTGAGAAGATTGAGCCTTTCCTGGCAGCCATTTTAAAGTTACTTCATTCTACTTCATTACCCAAATAATAAGGAACTAAAGTAGTTTATAAGTCATTTATGACTAACTTGGTCCTTGTGACTGTCCAGTACAGATGTGTTAGCTGGTTTATTTATAACCATAAAAAATACATCCTGAAAGCCTAACAGAAGTTTTAACAGAAATAGAATTAACGCTGATGGTTTCTTTTTTGCCTTTTTGTGTTTTCCAACACATGTATGTTGAGCTTACCTTGCTGAAGCGATGTGACCAGGAAGCAAACTGTCTGATTTCCAAGGAAGACTCTTCATCGTTAGTTTCCTCATCCTCGTCAGATGCCAAATGATGGTAGCGCTCTGATCGAGCTGAAGACAGAAACAAGACGTTCTTATTGTTGTTACACTGGGGAACATCATTGGTCTACTTTCTGAAAACTCACTCCTTAAGCTTTTAGTCTGGATGAAAAAATAATTAGAAGAAATAAACTTTAGAACTTACTGTCAAAGTAACTTGTGTCATCCTCCGCCTCCAACTGAGGGATGAATTCAGCTTTCTGTCGCAGGAGTCCGTTCCAATCCAAACCCAGGAAGAATGGATGCTGCTTGACCTCTGAGGCCCCACCTGCAACCACACAGTTTTTCCAAAAAGTTAAAGGATTAAAAGGATAAAAAATCCTTACACACATTTCTTTCTAAGTTTATATTCTAAAAATATATTAATTATAACATCTTAAATTGTGCTTTTCAATAAAAGCAATGTACGTAATGTTTAATATAAATATGTTAAGAAGGAGGTCACCGTTTTGATTTCCCCCCTAATACAAAAATCCTGTACTGGATTGTAAAACTGGAAGGAAACACCCTCATGCTTTAAACAAACTGTGTCAAACAATAATATAAATGCATCTGCATCTTTTTCACTAAACCCAATGAAAGGAAAACTTGGAAGTACCAGTTCCCAGCCGGTCTAAAGGGCTATGCCTCAACAGGCGGGTGATCAGGTCCTGTGCATCGACAGGTAAGGCATCATCTCCTTCTGGCCAAACAATTTCATCTGCAAATCACAGAAATATAGGTCAGTCAGAGGATGACAGATAGGAGCAGTAAATAACAGTAACATAGTTTCTGGACTAGTTAACAGATAAAGGTGATTAAAAGTCAAGTTTTAGGATATTGTTTGGTATTTTATACTAAAGAGAATATGTTATCTAGAAAAGTTTAAAAATACATTGTTTGTGTTTTCTCTGCCATGTCAGCACTCACCACTGACAACTTGTCCAAAAAGTTCCTCAGGAGTGTCTCCAAAGAATGGGACACAGCCCACCAGGAATTCATAGAGAATGATTCCCATTGCCCACCAGTCCACCGGCTTCCCATAGCCCTGCCTGAGGATCACCTCAGGAGCAATGTACTCTGGAGTACCACACACCTGCACATGCAAACATGTAACACAGATCAATATGAAAGAACAGAAACAGATCAGAACACATCTTCCACATTCGCAACTGTCTAAAATTAGTGCAATTTTCTTCCAAGCAAAAAGATGAGTTATCTCTTACATCTGAAACTGCCTCACCTGCTTATCAACAAACTCTCTTGTGTCTTTCTCTATGTGACCCTCATACAGGTTGGTGGTCATGTTCATCAGGCCAATTTTAGACAAGCCGAAGTCTGTCAGCTTAATGTGGCCCATTGATGTAATTAATAAACTGTTGGGTGAAAAAAGACAAAACATAATTAGGAAAGCAGCTTTTTCAGTCAGTATTTTCACCGTATCTTGTAGGCAAATGCAGGAAGCCACGACAAATATGAAAGGTGTCTTATCACAGAGCAGACACATCTGTTTAGTAATTTCATCATGTGTAATAAATCCTAACGAAAGCGTTGGGTCATGCTCAGTATTTGAACTAGTCATCAGGAGTTTAGGAGCAGTTAATTTGTGTTCTCACTTGTCAGGTTTGAGATCCCGATGCACAATGCCATAGTTGTGCAGGTACTCCAAGGCCAGGACTGTTTCTGCAAAGTACATCCTTGACATTTCTACCGGCAGTGGGCCCATGTTCTTGAGCAAGTTGGCACAATCGCCACCTTAGCAAAAAAGACAAACAAAAAAAAAAAACCTAAAACCACAACTGCTGCACTATTTTGATTTACCATTTACCCTTTATTTACTCTTATGCTTTCTGTTGCTAAAGAGATAAACAACACAAAACATAACTTGACAGTGCAATGTTGACTCTTTATTATCATCAGCTGCTTATAAAAACAATTAAAAAATACATGGTAGTTCCACATTAATGCTCACTGTCGTCCACTACAAATGATATGTTGAACATTGAAAATTGCAGCTTACCTTCTACATACTCCATGACCATGCACAGGTGACGTCGTGTCTCAAAAGAGCAGAACATGGAGACAACAAAGGGGTTCTCAGCAAAGGTTAGGATGTCCCGCTCCACAAAGGCCTGCTGGATCTGGTTTCTTAGGACCAGGTTTTGGCGATTTATCTTTTTCATTGCAAAACGCTGGCGGGTCTCCTTGTGACGAACCAGATACACAGCTCTGTCAGAAAAAAAGAGCACATCACACCTATTATCCTTACAGGAGGGGTGAAGCTGCTTCGTGTGTGTGGCCGTGCTTAATGTATCTACAGTTTAGTAAACCAACCTCCTGTCATCCTTATATTATGACATTATACAGTGTTGTAGTATTTGCCACCTTCACGATTTCTCAATTTAATAAATTTGTCACACTTGATTCAGATCATAAAACAAAATTTAAATAAATATAAAATGCAGTTTTACAAAGATTATTTAATTTATTAAGGGAAAATAGCTGTCCAGCTGTGGCTTTCACCTTGGAACTCTCCATAGATGCCCAGTCTCTTTCTTATTGTTGACTCATGAACACTGACCTTAACTGAGGCAAAAGAGGCCTGCAGTTCTTTAGACATTGTGTATGTAAATTTGTTTCTCATCTGTTCTTGAACTTCGTTGGGATCGTGGTATGATGTACTGCTTTTTGGGATATTTTAGCTGCTTTACCTTGTTAGACAGCTCCTATTTAAGTGACCTCTTAAATCATTACGTCTTTGATCAAAATGTGAAAATGGTTTATAAATTCACTTGGCAATGGCTACAGTTTATATGCAGCTAATTTTTAAGGAAATTTAGGGTGAGTTTTTTCAGCAAAGAAATTTTTTTGAAGTTTTTGTGGATTTGTATTCTTACCCATAAGCTCCATTGCTGATGAGTTTGATGGTCTCAAAATCACTCTCAAGAGGTTTTCTTCGAGTAGGGGTCAGTGTCTGTGGAGCCTTATTCTATAAAGAAAATATTTATTGTATTTGTTAACACTAAAATTGTCGATTGTCTTTTTGGAAACCACAGAGACACATTTTAAGTGGTAATATATATGTAAAAACTGACCTCCACATTAGCTTCTGGTTCCACTGACACTGAAGGACCAGCATCATAATGTTCAAGCTGCACCATGTCTATAAATGAGAGAGACAATGTTAAATACTATGACAAAGAATCAGTTTCTACCATCAAACCTCTCTCTCCTGTCTCTGTTTCTCTATATTCAAAAAAGGTTCATTTTACTCTGAAACTGGTGTCACATCTGATGGCGACCACATGCTGTAAATAGCTGCACACAAACTTGTTTGTGCAGTTCTTGAACTGACAGAACCGGAATTACAGACTACATTCACTTTCTACAGTCTAGACTGCAATTGTGTGTTGTTTTCTTTTCATTTGATTGTTTATTCACATAATTTTTCTCTGATAAATCTCAAATCCCATACCAGTACCAATAAGCATCAAAACACAAAAGGACAGCAATAACGATAATACAAAAAGTACGTTGCAGTTCAGGTATGATAAAGTTGCCAGAGCAAACATGCCATTTATTAAGTGCCTATATCGCTCTCTCTTAGTGCAACGACAACACAAACAATCCACACTATACAGGTTTTCTTGAATAGGCTCGTGGGGTTGCTTGAGTCAATCATGGGGTCATGGGGGAAGAGGCAGGGTGGCCAGTCTGTCACAGGGCTCACATATAGAGACATGTGGTTGCTAGACTTATTTAAGCGTGCAGTTAACCTCATCTAACCATGTCTTTGGATTGTGGGAGTACCACTGAGCCCCTAACAAACTTTACACGCAACAAAAAAAATGCATTTTAAATACAAATAGCATGTTTGTTCAACACAGCTGTTCAGAATGATATAAATTAGGAAACAGATCTTGACCCATTTTTTGAAATAACAGAAACTTTCTTTGGCCACAGTGTGAATGGAGAATTTCTTTTTTTACTTCATAGCCAAGAATTCCTTTACCTTCCAGTGGGTCCCGTGTCAGACCCAGCTGGCTGATGATGTACCGCGGGATGTCCGTCTTGATTCCCTGGCCAACCTTGGCATGACCCTCTGCTGCCTCCAGTAAGTGATAAAACTCTTCTGGGTCAAACTCCTGTGAAAAGCAACCAAGTCTCATTACTGTGCTGAATTTATACTTCATTGTATGGAACTAATTTTAGTGTTTTCTGGTACTGAGCTATCACATTAATAGAATGTAGTTTCATTTGTGACACTCAATCATTGAAAAAATATTTAAAAACTCAAGAACAATATGTTCTATCAGAAACATAGTTGCAGTTACTCAGTTCGAACAGTTCAAACACGCTACAATTTCTTTTGACCCGTATCCATTTTCTAAGCATCAATAAAGGTCAGAACCTCATTTAAGTTCTACTTTAACATCAGCCGACATGACATGAGAAGATTTTCTCGTCCTCTGCTTACCAGGCACTCAAGCAGGCGAGCCGGTCGAGAGATTATGATGAGGATCTTCCTCACCAGTTGGATGATGACGGTTACCTCCTCGCTTTCAGAGCGCTCGTAGGCCTGGAAAGTGGTGGGGGCAAAACAGTCAAGTTTATTTATGCGGTACTATTAGGCAACTACCTCATCACAAAAATGCTCAAGGGAGGACAAAACCAAACACTGTTTAAAAATCATACTTTAAAAGGAAGGAAAGCACAAAGAACATAGCAATGAATTATATATAAAAAAGAAATGAATATCCTGACACATCTCGCCAAATAAAACTTTGTTTGATGTGTGCATCAGGGATAATTTATAATATTAAAACCAATTTGATCTTGGTGTTATTTTTGACTCAAAATTAGGATTTGATAAGCACATTCATTATGAAAAGTAGCTAAAATTAAGCCATTCTTCTCTTTGAAGAACTTTTATGACGGCTCTTATTTCTTCCAGGCTGGACTACTTTAACTCCGTTTACTTCTCAGTCTGCTCTGTTGCGTCTGCAGGTGTTGCAAAATGCTGCAGATAGACTTATAATTGGGAAAAAAAGGGTGCTAGCATTACCCCTGTCCTAATGTCACTGCATTGACTTCCAGTCAAAAACTGGATTGAATTTGTTGCCCTTTACAATTCCTCTGCCCCTATGAAAGAACCACAAACCCCTGATGTGATACCACTATCTAAGATATTACTATCTGAACTACTTTTAATTGTTCCCTCTTCAAGATTAGGGTGAAAGAAGGGTGATAGTGCCTTCATTTATTCTCTAAAGCGTTTAGCTGTTCTTAACTTTTTAAATTGTATTTGTCCTGTTTTCTTCTTTTTTTATTTGTGTTCTTTACACTGTCTCTTTCTGTCCTCATTGATATTATATTTATTTATTTCTTTTGTCAAAGTTTTGGAAATTGTTCAGCCATCTTTGGTTGATTTTAAATATACTATACTAATAAAATGTATTTGATTTGATCTCAAAAGATTGTCAACTCATGCAAGTTTATATGGGCTATGTTTTTGCCCTCTGGTCACGGGAGATGTGTGAATGTCACAATGTGGCGATGCGAGAGAAAGACAGTGTTGTTTTGTCTACAAAATATTTCCGCACACTACATTAATAATTGTTATAATGCTAGGAAATATTCAGGAAAAATTTTTAAAAGGTTATGCAAAAAAATATTAAACACCTTTGTCATCAGAGCTTACTTTCATTAATAGCAAGGGAATACTTTACCACCCACAGTGGCACTTCCTCCAACCCTAAAAAATATTCTAGCAGTAGCACTGCTGTGTACTAGAACAGGAAATATAAATATATGAAACAGTCTGTGCAAAGCAGATGGATATAGCATTAAGAGAAAATAAAACACACGCTGTTTGACAGATCTGCGTCAGAGAAGAACACTTTGAACCATCGGGAAATATTTGAATAATCACTGTGTGCGTGGAGGGGGGGTGGAGTCTAAATGAGTCATCCACGGCCTTTCTTCTAAACAGCTGTAGTGACAATCTGTACTAGTGAAACAATGGTTGAATCTTATACTTTGCATTTGACCCATGATGAGACATAATAAAATCCACCTACCAGTGCCTCTATTATTTTATCTTTTTCCAAAGACTAAGACAGAATCATTGTCAACTCGTGCATGTTTATATGGGCTATGTTTCCACTCTCTGGTCACACAAGACCAAAACTGCAGCGTGATTGTCACAATGTGGCGATGTGAGAGAAAGACTGCCTTGTTACTAGAAAGTCAGCTTGTGTCTGTACTGAACTTTTACAAACACAGAATTCTCGCATGCTCATTTAGCATTAAGTCAGACTGGATATGAGCATCTAGTTTTAGTGGTAACCCATGTGCTAAACGCTCTTTGATATGCAAAAATCCCCAAAGATTATCTGTTCATCAAACTACGTGCGTTATCCTGTGACTTGTTTTTGTCTTGATGGTTCTTTTGCTCTTTGAAGTTTACCATGGCTTCTTCTCATCACTGCAAACTTTCTGATACAAAAGGTCACTCAGTAGAGCTTTTATACATCAGAGAAGCACCTGAGGTCATATGTTTATAGACAATAACTGGTGACCTAGCGATAAAAGCCTTGCGGCTGTCAAAATGTTTTGATCATAAACCTGTTTTTCATGAGGCAAGCATAAGCACTTTTTCTCAATCACTGCTGCCAAAAAGCACAAAATGTCTCAGCAGAGTAAATTTCCGGGACAAAAGCTACCAAACAAAAAAGTGTTTACACCTTTTACAAAAAGAAAAAGAATTCAAATCGACATATACGTAAAATCACAAACACGGATTAAAAAACTAAATGTAGAAGTCTGAAACTGTCATACTGTCCTTAAAACACTTAACAAAATTGGTCTTGGAACACGCAGTGAGTGTTGTGTGTATCAGACAGCATTTGTTCCACTGTATGGGAACAGACTTATCAGTTCAGCTGGAGGTACAGCAAGTTGGCCGTGCCTTCTGTCTGACAGCATGCCGAGGAACAGGGGAAGAGGTTGCTATAGAAACTAACATTTTATCTCAACACAAATAAGACCTGTGACAAAAGTGCCTCTCACCATCACTGACGAACTCAACTACAAATATAGATTGCACATTTTACCATAGTTCGATCAATCCCCTCTCATAAGTTTATCACACTGAGCGTGCAGTGAAAGAGTTCATATGCAGGAGCTCATAATGGCTAAGGCTGGATTGCACAATTTGGCTAATGTTTAATCTTTATTTTACAAATACAAAAATAATTTTGATCCACATAATTTCTCTGTCAGGGATGCGGGAGACAGATTCTTTGGCTGTTTCCCCACCTCATGAAGCAGCTTCTCCAGCTTCTCCTGCAGCTCAGCAAAGTAGCGGGAAGTAACCAGGCCGTTCTGGGACTTGTCCAGACAGTCTCTGACCAGCTCAACCAACTGGTGTTGGATGAAACCCAGCACCCCGTCAGCCAACGGGAGGGAGCTGTCTGGAGAGCAGTGGGTGATAATTTCCAACAAGCGCTCCTCCATCTGGGCTGTGGCCTACAAGGAGAACAAGCATACAAACAAACAGTTAAGACATTTAAAGCACTAGTAATTATGATTGTTACTCAGCACAGCACCAAGCCTCCATAATATTACTGTGGGTGGATTCATATGGTCGTTGATCATTACCAGTGATTCAACATTTACTTACCACCTGCTGAAATTTTAACCTTACAAACGCATGTTCAGTTTCTATATCATACTTGGTTTTGAAATGAAGCTTTGTTAAGGACGACAAACAAAATGAAAAACTGATAACGCTTCAGTGCAAATATTAATTAACAGATATCTTACCTTTGGAAAACGTTCCCTATAAACATGGTTCATCATGACTATCTCATTATCGAAGGACACACTAGAACGCCCAGGGCTGCATCAGAAACAAAACAACAGATTAATATATTTTAACACATTAACAAACACATTTTGGCATTTATCAATACTCAACTTTCCTCTGAGGCCATTAAACTAGGATGGGGTGCTCATCGCTGTCAATAGTCTACTCTGTTCAACCAAACACATCAACTCCTGACTAGTTCAGGCTTCACAGAAAGAGGTTTTTTAAGGCCAATATTTATACTGATACTTTAATTCCATCCTGCCAAAAGCAATACAGCGAGCCAACATTCGATATCAGTAGGTATTAAGCTGCTAAAGCTACAATCAGAGTGGATTTCACTGTCAGGTCTTGATGTGTCTCTTTTAGGTGCTTCTGTACTGACAAGCAGAGGCTTCTTCAGGCCAAACCGTGTAAATCATCACTCAGTTAGTCATCTACTGGAACATCACCCAATAAGACAGGGGTATTTTTACTGAATAATCTTGCTTGATGAAGCTTCAAACAGATGGAGGGAAAACCTATCACATGCAAACAGGCTCCCAGAGCCATTTTATTTGTCATGAAAGATGTCTCTGTTAGTCAGGATAGCTGCTGCTTAGCACACACTATTGCAGCTCATAGTGGCTCTCTGAAACAAGGGCCCCACCCACTCTAAGCCACCCCCACCTTTGACTACAGATCAGCAGCTAGATCCCTGAGGCACTCTGTTCGCTGGCACGCCCACACATGGCACACCACGGTGCCAGAGCATAGAGCACGCAGGCATCACACAAACTATGCAGACCGGAGCCAGACAAAAGTTGTCAGAAGCACACACCTCTGCAGTCAGACCTCCACCTGCCTGCCGGCTACCACACATGTGTAATCAATCAGAGGCATTTGAGATGCCAAATGCTGTGTTCACTTGTGAATTTATCTCGCTCATACAGACAGTTCACATTCTGACGGTCTACATCAGAGGTCCCTAAATGGCAGACCCTGGGCCGGAAACTGACCCAAAGAGGCATCTATCTGCACCGTGAAGATTAAAATAGTAAATGTTATTAATGAAGCTTATTTTGTAGAGATTTTTAACAGACTGGTCAGCTCGCAGCACTATGTGGGTCCCTACCACTGCTGCATGGGTTAAAGTTGGGTCCCGAGTTTCTACGGGAAATCAGACTTCACTTACACCAGAATCAGCTGTCGAGCTTTGGGATCTAACGTCTTATCTACACATACAGTGTAGCAGTAGCAACGCGTTAGCAGAGCAACAGCAGTAGCAACGCGTTAGCAGAGCAACAGCAGCAGCTTCTGCTGCCTGCGAATGTTAAACACAAACAGCCACACAGCGAGTGAGAGAAAGAGGTGCCTTGTTCAAAATATTTTTGTTAAGGGTTCAGAAGCGAGCATAAACCTGTTCTACTGTGATTGCTGGAAAAAAAAAAGTTAAATTACATCTCTTCAAAAGAAAAAAAACACCCATGAACTCTTGTTCAGGCAGTAACCTTAAATAAATATATGTATTAATTTAATTTATTATTTTAATTTATGTTTATGTGGACTTAGGAATGTTTTTCCATCAAGACTTTTCATTTTATGACAATAAAATG
>OMLM01007914.1:27410-39049 GCA_900302695.1 Helostoma temminkii
TTTTAACTATTATTTACAGCAAATGTTATTTTTATTTTGTGGGCTTACAAAATACCTGACCATTAACTATTCAAATTAAACTTCAGGTAGGCATCAAAAGCATGTCAATAGGACAATGCCATTATTTGCTTTAGATAAAAGGATGTAAGAGAACAGCTTTAGCATACCTTCGGGCAAATGGAAAGTTGAGGCAGGTGCTGGTCGACACATTTCGGGGGCTGTCTAGAGGGCTGCTCGCGGCTGAAGGAGGAGAGAAAGTTACTGCTGTAATTATTCATGACTGTTGGAAAACAGAACAAAATTATCCAGAATTTAAAGAATTGTTGGTATATTTATTCATATTTGCATAAATTATACTGCATAAATTATAATCTTGAAATAGTCAACTGTTCCCAAAGTTATTCATTCACTGTCACATTTGGCAAAGAACAACAGAAAAAAGCATTGAGAAAAAAAAATTTAAAAAATTTAAAAACTGTTTATCTACTTGTTTCCCTAACTGTGATTATAATTTGGGAACTGAAAGCTGTTTAGTCGAAGCAGCTACAAGGGAAACGTGTTTGTCTTGTTGAATGGATTCAGTCTTTCAGCACTGACAATAAGGGAGTCGAGCCAATGAAACCTTGGGTTGTGACTCAGTTTATCACCTTCTGTCTGTTTTTTTTCCCCCCAGTTTCCCTCTGCCTACACTAACCCTCACCAACTAACACCACACTTCTCTACACTGAAATTACGTAAAACAAACAAACCAATCACGCTGTATGGGATATTCTAGTTTGACAGCCAAACATTGCTACAGCACAGTACGGCTAAGTTGAACAAGCTTAATCTTGTATTAGTGAGCATGTGGGAAGGCAGGGTGCCCTACGTCACTAACACTGACGTGAATCATCTGCAACTACATTAAATCACACTAACCAAACACTGAAATGTTATGTTTCCATGCAGTCCAATTCTACATTTAAAAAACTGTGGAGACGTGTTTAATGACAATCAGATAATATTTTCACATGTTTAGTTACGCAGAGAAAGAGATCATTTTAACTTGGGAGTCATCAAATAACACGAGTTACCTGAATGTGTTGGGCGCGACAGTATCAGTATTAGTGTGAAATATTGATAAAGTCCTGGACTGACTTACATTTAACAATATCTGTGTCTTTCCATCCTTTTGGGATCATGTTACAAAAGATGGACTGCCCTGACCACCAACATCTCTGACATGATCTCACAGCTCATTCAGTGCAACTAGAGCGCGGATGTGTGTCTTCAGGGCACAGGTGAAACACAAATCAGCCAGACGGCATCAATTTTCTCCTATTTCTCACTGCTCGGCTGTAGACGCAGGGTATTTTACTGTGCACTTGATCTATGTGACTGGTAGTACAATGCTGGATAACCCTGCAGGTACTGTTGTGCCTACGCCAAGACCAACTAACATGTGCTCCTGTTAGAACATGTTAGGATTAACAGTTACCAAACGTTAAAATGAATCTTACCAGTGTGGAGTGAGAGCGGCGACAGTGGGCGGGACAGGGTGGGCGACGGCGTCCCAACACCAAGACTTTTTCTGTTGCTGCTACGACAGCTGGAGCACAAACAGGGAAGAAGAAGAAAAAAATAATCAGCTGGCTGCAATCCTCAACACACATCCCTCATCAGCATCTGCCATCACAATCTGTATGAAAATATCTCTGAATATTGCGTGACTGTCGTGATCTGTGGGCATGTTGTAACATCGCAGTGTAATTCCACCAATAAGAACCACCGGTTATAAAACAATCTGTCTGGACTGAATGTAAATATGACCTTTCCTGTTTCTATGTTTCTGTTATCATAAAAAGTTACTGTGCTGCTTAACTGTGGTATTCAAAATGTTCATGTAAGCTCCTGTTAAAGTTGTTACTTACAGTGTTTATTAGCAAGGGTGTGTATCTGAAATATTAAATGAGGCATTTTCTAATAGTATTATTTTAACAAAGCAACCAGCCTCTTAGCTCCTGAGCTAACCTGGTGAATTAGTACGTCAGGCTATTTGCCAGATGGGTTGCAGAACTTCTGTTACATTCAGTCCTTGTGCACAACACTGTAAGTTCTCATTTTCTCACTTTTTGGCTAATTTTAAAGTGTTACTTAGAATTAAATCTGCTAAAAATGTTGTCATAGATTTCCTGGTAACACATGGATAATTGTTTTTCTATATTACTTCCCTCTCATGTTGCAAGTAAACTCCCCCGTTGGGGATCAATAAAGTATCACTTTATTGCATAATTCTGTTGTTTTTTTTATCTAAAAACTTCAACAATGAACAACAATTAAATCTCCTGTAGAAAAAACACAACCTGTGATCACTTTGGTCTTGGGTTTATCCACCTATAATTACAGGTTTGACTCATGCAATGCTTCAAGTTGCATTTATGTGTCAGAATGTGTTTGTGTGTTGAGCTGCGGCTTTAGGACGCAAAACACTTATGACACTGGGGCAGCTTAAGAAGACACTTGACCTCTAAAGTATTAGACTGTGATCCATTAAGCTCAGACTTCTGTAGCTCACTAAATAAAACCAAAACACATCTGTGTTTGTGTGAGGAAATACATGGAGTAGCCCTGTGTACTACTGAATACTATACTTCTCACCTTATTATTGGGGCTGTGCATTAGCAAGAATCTGGCGATATGATATGTATCATGATGCAGGGTTAACATTCAATATACTGTGATATATTGCAATACTGCAAGCAAGGTGACATATTTTATTCTTAAAATCTAATTTAGGAATCAAAGTATAAAGAATATGCAGTACACTTACCATATGCAGTACGTATAAAAGCGTCTGCCAGAAGACTAAATGTAAATGTATTATTAGATGTTTGTTTTGTTTTAGTATATAGTTGTGTTAACTTTCTGTTTTACTCTCTACTTCTACCAGACCTATTAAAAAAAACACTATACAAAGCCAACAAAGAAATAGAGATAATTATGTAGCATTTGATTTGTTTCAATTCCATTGACCTTTATTTTTGTTTGGTTTTTTGAGGGTTATTTAGATATAAATAATAATTGTGTACACAGCCTAGTTAGCACAGTTTATTTCAACGGTGCGCCATAATTGCTTCCAATTATCCACTGTAGTTTTGTGACCAACACTGTACCAAATGCAATGTTATAGTGTTTACTGCTATATCCAAGAAAGACAACAGCAATGCTGCCATAGTTGGAACATGACACTGTGTAGGATTTTTAACAGTTTAGCTTTAAAGAAAATTCCTTGAGACTTAACTCAACCGATGAGATTATTTCCGCCTTCAGAATCTGCCTTTAGAAATGTTTACGTAACTATAACTCTAACCTGCAGGCAAATGCATGACACACACCAGCATGGCCACATAAGAAGAGGGGAAACTGATGAGAGCCAAAACACCAAGAGGAAACCTCCTGTCAACACAGTCAAGGCTGAAGGGAGTGTGAGCAGCAACAGCAACACCAGGCCCAGCCTGAGCCACAGATGTCCAAGCCTGTGTGTGTGTGTGTGTGTGTGTGTGTGTGTATGCAAAGTGAGGAGGGAGTGCTAAATAACCACCTTTCCTGAAAACGAATACTTTACCTAATACAATTTAAATGAGCATAATGATAACCATTTGCTTATTTCTTTGTCCTGCATTCAATTATACGAATTACAAATAAGTTTTAGACTGTTGGTTAAACACAATATATTGAGATTTTTGTAGGGGTTAGAGGATATTAGTAGATATAAGGTAAAGCACTGGTAGTTGCAGCCATTTCAAGACACTTCAGTGTGAGGGTTTGTTGCTTTTCTGTTCCTCAAGTGACTCAATTATGTGGCACATCTGTGAGGTAGCAATGGGTAGTTTTCACCTAATTTGGACATTGTTTGGATTATTGCTCAAAAGCACAAAATACAAATCAAATACTAATGGAAATACCTTCAAACATGCTTTAATTTATTCATTTTAATGTGTGAAATTGAATGAGAAAAGGTTTTCTTCGAATAAAAGACAGTTTTGCACCTTTGTTTACTTTCCATTGGAGTGGGGCTCATCCAGTTTTATGTCAAATGCAAATTACACCTACAGCTTGGCTTGGGACAAACCTGCTGTTTACATCCAACAAAAAAAACTTCGTGTTGTCTCTAATGTTTGAGGAATTTACTTGAACAATGGTCATTTTAGAGCAAATACGTTCAGCTAAATACAGTAGCTGATTTCAGTTTTGCCATTTTCTGGACAAAAGCTGTTGTATAAACACAAACTCCTGCGATGTGCTGAGGAAACAGGATTAGAGATAATGCCTGTGAGGAGCCGAGAGGAGCTAGCCAAATGCTGTTTTAGCATAACGTCCTTATAAACTCAATCACATTAGAGAAGACGTGTGTGAGCACAAACTGCAATGTGACAGCATTTCAACACGACAAAAGCTTAAAAATAAACCGCTTCAACGGGGCAGATCTCAACTCTTGATAAGTAGTTACCTTTTTGAGCGCTTGAGCAACGCTCCCGGAACAAAATGGGACTTGTTCTGGTTCGGCACCGCAGACCAGTGACTTGGATCCGACATGCTTGAGGGTTTTCTCACATAACCCCGCGTCAAAGTTAATGTTGATTTCAGAGAACCGAAGCTGGCATCGACGTGGAACACGCTCCTCTTCCTCCATCTCCCCCTCCTGCCGCCGCTGCTCTCCCCACCATCGTGTCTCCTTCTCGGCGGTTCCTTTTGTATTCACGCGTCTGTCCGCCTCGTGCGGTGCCAACGGCCGCGGAGCAGCTGTTAAATCCTCCGGTCCGCTCTCTGGCCGTAGTCCTGTCCCCGAAACATCACCTCCATGACGGGCAGCCTGGTGTGTACACCGTTCCCGCAGCAGCAGCAGCACGCTTTAGTTTGTCCAAACAGACGCTGCTGTTTGCGTGTATGTCCGTGTGAGGAAGCTGGAGTCTGATGTGGCGTTCAAGTGCCGCTCGTTGCCGTCGCTTTCGCGCTGCTGCAAACGTCCACTCAAGTTTGAAGGACAGGCTCAAAAATTCTGTATGTCTTAAAACACTGGTCAAGCGGACATGTATGGTTGCCGTCTGCTATCCTTATTCCAGTCTGATAAATATTTAAATTGAATGTGAACAGTATTAAACTTCCCCTCTACCTGCTTCTAGCTGAAAAACCCCTCCAGTTACATAGTCTGGAGGAGTTCTTCAGTTCAAATGATGTCAGGTGACGTCACATGGAGGAGTTTTTGAGCTATTTTAACCCTGGGAAGTTAGAGAGGGTACTCCCGAAACTGGTGCCATATATGCAAGTTGGAAAGTTGTTGTTCTTCTCTTTTTTTATTATTATTATTATTAAGGAATCAAGGGAATCGCGAGTCCATCCGCTGATCTTGGGGTTCACTGACAACTGTCCTACCAACTGATCCACAGATATATAAACGATATAATATAAACGATTATATGAAAATACAACTCAACAAATCTCAAAATACACTTAAGAGTTAAAACAGTTACCATAATGATCCTGACCATAATCAAATACTAAAATAACCTAAACCACTTAAGCTAATAAAACAGAATATTAATAATTCCTTGTCAGTGTGTTGTGTTTAGGGTCCATTGGCATTGTGTCTTTGGCTAGTGCTACCATTGTTTACCTATCTTATCATACTGGCAATCACACTAGCATTAGCCTAGCAGATGGGAAGTAGCAAATCTGAAAAGCTGGAATCTGCTAATGTCTTTTATTTTGACAGGATGGACACCAAATTTAGCTTGTTGAGTGGAGGCCATATTTAAAATGAAATAGATGAGAAAAGCCTTGCTTAAACTGTTACAATAGGATGTTTTTGTAAAATGTGGTCATTGGTTGTCTTGTAAACCTATGGGCACTTTGTTTATAAGATTCAGGACATTTCAGTGCAACAAGAGCGTAGGTGTGCGTCAACACAGTTTACTGGGACATGCCAAGATAGTGATTAACAGATTGTTTCAGCTCTACTCTAGTTATGTTGTATCATCTCTGATTGTTTTTAACAGTCACTAAAGACACTAACAATTTGGTTTCAGTTCTGATCACCCCACTAAGGAGATCAGACCAAAAAAGTCAAACTATGCTCCACGCCACATTGTTTCCTAGTCTCTTACTTGAGGATACAGTGAAAATGCATATTTCTTCATATTTCTATTTTTATTGATACACATATTTATGATAATTCGGGGATTTCACCAGATTCTGTAGGGGCTTTCCACTAGAGTTGTATGCTGTACATTTGGAAACCATGTGTTAGCATGTTGTGTGGATTGCAGTGTGTGTGATATTTTGAGCTACTTGTATTTTTCTGGTTTTAATTGTAAAATTTTCATGCATGGTGCTGCATCAGTCAATATCAAAAAAGCAGTACATCGATCCTTTTAAAATACACGGTGCTATTCCTGTTTTTGAAACACTGCCAGAAAGTTGTTTTTGCTTTTTTTGTTTCTTGCGCTAAGATTGTTTTATTCATTTAGAAAAACAGATATATGATGAAAGAAATCTTAAAATACAGTGCTACATTATTGTAAGCAACCATGATAGATGATAAAAAAAACTCCCCTCTAATTAAAAGTTCATACCTGGCAATTTCCTACAGAACTTGAAAGCACCGTAAGACCATGAGGAGTCAGATAGCGTGTTGATCTTAGCCTTAATTTTGACAAAGTGGTGAACACCACTACATATAGTACTTCTAGTGTTACAGAGTGTAGGCCTATATCTATTTATACCCACTCTGTATGTATGTATGTATTTCAAATTCATTTTAAATCAGAATAAAAACACCACGCACTGTAAAAGGAATGACAAGTCTGTAACAGCAAACAAAGTTTTTTAGTTTTACTTTTACTTTTCTTTTTTTCTTTTCTAATTATTCTAATTTTTTAGGGATAAAAATATAAAAATAATATGTGTGGTTTCACTATTTTCGATGTTTCACAAACATCTGATACAATCTGAAACCTAAAGCTTGGAACCTAAAACGTAAGCATGTCTTTCACTTTTGGGTTAAATGTAGATATATTAACATTTTAAGAACACATAAAGTGCTTTAATCCACCAAGTGTACCACTGTATGTGTGTTTTGTTGTGACAGTTCATCAGAATTCTGTAAATTGCTGAGTTCATTCCTTTCCTTTTACCAACATGGCTTAAAAATAAAAGCTTCCCCTTTTACTTCTTTCATTAGTAGCAATGTAATTGTTTGATGCCATCATACTACACAAGGTACGTCATTACGTTCCATTTCATTAATAATCAGTCACTTTACACACAGTTCGGGGCTGCTATCATCTCCTCATTCTGACATTGTTCCCCTTTGCACCACTGATGAGTGTTTTTCACTGCTGATGAGTGTTTTTTCCTCTGTCCCTTTCCCCAAAACCACACATTTTTCTAGAGTATTAACCCCTCTCTAAAACAAATTCACAGCTTCACAATGTTCCTGGATGTTTGTCATGAATAGTTACCTGATTTCCTGAAGTAGACATCTTTACAGTAGCAAACTAAAGTCCTGCTTGAACTAATCTTCACGTTTCCCCACTTGTTCATAGCAAATGAGTCCAACTGAGAGCTAACATTTTATTTGCTACTTTTTAGTGTTCACTCAAACTCAAAGAATAATTACTTATCTGTTAATTGCATCTTGTTTGATCAGTGAAAACCCCTCATTTTCCCTCACAGTATTTACACAGAGCCGTATTTAATTCAAAATCCTCCTCACTTTTGCATTCACATCTACACAGTCAGGTAATGTCATGCTAGTATACATCAACAGATGACCATCACTTCACTGATTGTTAAGTCTAAACGTGCAAGGAGGTTTAAATTAGAAAAAAAACCTCTGCAATGATGACATCAAGAAAAAAACTCAACATGTTCAGACATCAGAATCAAAGGTTGATGTACGGAAGTAATTAGCTTGCATACAAATAACGATGCAAGACAATGAATATGTTTCTGGATGATGAGACTACACAGACGGTCGTGGTGGAGGGGGTCTCCAGTGCAAAATGCTGTGAAGAATGATGTCAACTAGTCTGTGGCATCATATTATGAGTGTGTGAAAACTGTGTCGTGTCTGGAGATTTTTCATTCCCTGTAAAATTTGCTCATTTTTCAAGGGAGCAAATGGGATTCATTACTTTACAGTATGTGGTGTGACAGCCTAGCGCTGCTCACACATACAGAAACATGCTGGATGCAGCCGCCTCTGTTTGCAGCGTTGCCTTCCTCCACAGCACCCAGAACCGTTGCCAAGCAACCCACATGGAGACAACTAATAAATGATAGGTCTCCACTGGTGAAACACAAGTGTTAATATACAAAAAAACAACTCTGACTTACTGCATATTTTCTTCATTCCCAGAGTTATTCTGTTTATATTCCACACAGGAAAATCATTCAGAAAAAAACCCCACTAAGCTTAGGCGTGAATTTAGTATTAGACTCTTCAATCCAGGTTTTAAAATGCAGAAACGTTTCTCTAAATGACTGAAACATTGAACACATACTGCTCCATTACATTTTTGTAATGACCGTTCACTATTAATAGCCTGTATTTTCTAGAAAAAAACAGGGTCTCAGGATAAACCTATTGATATTCTATATTTTGTTGTTGTAGTTATTGTGTAAGTGTGTAAGTATAAAACAGTGTATATGGGTTGAATCAGGAATAACTACTAGGAGAATCAGTCAATTGTTGGTGTTGTGGTGAACTGACTCGTTAATGATAGACTATTTAAAAGCCAATTAACATATTCAGTCCATAGCAATGTGGTACGTGTGACCTGGCTGTCTTACCTCCAGGGATGAAGGGTTTGTAAGGGGCTGCAAGGGCTGCAGGGGCTGCATGGGCTCAGGAGAGTGGGACTCTGGCAAGTGGGTGACAAACTGTAAGGCAAGACATGTTTGCATGGATTAGTGCGCTGACTCAGCACCTTGGCAAGCCAACGTCTATCATCTGCCAGCGACAACAGAGCATTGAACGAGGGTTAGAGGCTGATATCTGTCTCTTGTTGATGGTGACAGACACTTGCCGTATTTCTGCAGGTGGCTGCTGCTGCCTCTCTGCTAGCCTGCTCCTCATTGGATGGTTGGCTGTAACTAATTGGCCAGTATATAAACTCTTGAGCTCTTACACCACAGGAAGTTGGGAGCTGGGTGTCAACACACCAAGCTCAAATGTTCATCATCCACACACATTTAGTGATCTAATATTGGCTACACTCTTTCACAGCGTTAGGGAGTGTCTGACATATCCACTGCACGTTGACATAAGGTGAAAATCATAAACATCCAGGTTCTATAAATAATCTGATGGGACAATAGACGTTGGGTTCTTGTGAGTTTAAATCATAAAATACTGTAAATGCAGCTTTAAAAACAAATATCATCTACCTTGTCGCCATTTTTGCATCAAAATATGCGTGCTCAGCCATCCTAAGATCTATATCTCACTGATGCTGACCCAGCATGGAAAACTGTTTCATATTGATTTCAATGCTCAGATATGTTTGCCTCCACAGTGATGCTATTGTCTCTGTGCTGCAGAGGCTTCTCAGTGCTAAACACAGCACTGGCTACCAAAGCACTAATGAATGTGTTGTCATAGTAATGCAGGGAGGATGGTAGGAAAAACAACTCCTTGCACAAAGACTCCTCGTTCTATAGTGTCAGCTCATAATTGCACAACACATACGACTCATTACAGTGAATTTCCTCTTGACACATTTTCTCCTTCAGACCCTGAAAGTAAAGCCGTCAATGGTGCTTGAGTGAGTACTCGTCCTTCGTTTACATTTTTCATTTACATTTTGTTGTCACATCATGGGCGCTCCCGTCCAGAGCGTAAACTGAGTGGAAAAGATTTGATATAATGTTACTGCAATAGTAACAACCCATAAATAGCATGATGCCAGCAACATTGTCTTTATGGCATAAATAACAATCACGTCAAATCAATTTATATCTATAATTATTGGCCCTTTCCAAGATATTCAAGTCATCATTTACAGGCAGATTAGACTAATACATAAAATATTTATGAAACATCTTTGCTAAATAAGGTGTATTATCTTACACAAACTTTATTTATAGACAGTTGTGCACTGGAACAGTTTTGTGCAGGAAATAATCTTGAATATAACCAAAAATGTTGCACCATGTTTACTGTTTTAGCGCTGCTGCAGAGTCGATCCCGAACCCTAAATGCCAAAGGTCTGGTTCACACAAATGTGTCTGGATTAATGCACCCTCAGCAGCCAACAGTAAGAGCCAATCCCAGTCTGAAACCCCCTCTGTGTATCCGTGCAGAAGCTGCAACTAAGTGTCTAAAAATGAAAATGAAATGAAAACAGCGCATGCTCTGCTGAGAAGATCCACAGTGGAGGCAGATGGATGTATCAGAGAATGGGGATGTGAGCAGGGAGCTCCTACGCCGTATGGATCAGCATCCAGTGGGTAGCAGGTGCCCCCCACCACCAGCCTCCCCACAAAAAAGGCTACACTCCCTTTGGAGTGAGAGTGGGAGGATATAAAACTGCAGCGGTGTCCTTTAATGGAGCCAGAAATCACAATTTAGCAGTTATAAAGAAATAAAATATTTGTCAGCTCTGACAGCCATTTCTCTGACATGTTGCTGTGAGGGGGAACATGTGATTCATGCAGGAACTGTGGAGTGAAGACTTCATGTGAACTTAAAAAAGAAAATGACACAGTAGAGCTGGAGAAAGGTCATGAGCACAGAAATCACACTGAGAGATGAGCTGTGCCAAAGTGAAACATTAAACTAAAAAGATGTGTAACAGTGTCGAGGAGACAAATATTCATGTAACCTGCGTAAAAACTAGACAAAATAACTCAAATTCCCCTCATTCACTTCATTAAACACATTTAAACATTAATGGGCAAACAGGAAACTAGAAGCTGGTACACTACATAATGAAGCCTCAAGGAAATGTCAACAAGCAGGGAGGGATTATTTATATTTCCACTAGGCTCAGTTGGGTGTTTTGGTCTCTAAGCTTCAGAGCTACTAGACAGTGGTGGCAGTTGTGTTGACACTGGAGAGCAGTGGGGACTACTCCATCAAGACCACCACACACTATTATTTCACTCTTATTACAACTTATTACAACAGTTTCACTTGGCAGCACATCTGCACCATAGGAAAAAAACAAACAGAACTTACTCTAGAGTCAGAGAAGGGATCTTCAGTTTATCTCGCCTCGACTTCATTGTTGCTGAACAACGAGCGCAGACTTCACTTTACTCCCAGCGCAGCAGACTCGGTCTCACCGGCTTCCAGCCACTCATCGCTGCCGTGGGTGACTAAAAATAACCCGTTCAACTGAGTATCGTTTACCAGCGACTTCAGCGGTTTCCGGTAGCACGAAGGGATAGATGAGGAACAGACACGTGAAGTAGATTAGATCTGAAAACGAACGGCGCGTCCCGGCAGTTCTGCGCGTTTTCCTCTCGTCTGTTTCCAAGGCGCACCAGAGAGCGACTGCCACTAAACTGAGGGAGCGTCGGTCACCGCTAACCTCCATGTGACTGGTGGGAAGGGAGGCAGCGGGGAGGAAAGGGGGGAGGCTATTGGAGGGGGG